>JAODKE010025764.1:0-20328 GCA_026779605.1 Mormyrus hasselquistii
ATTAAGTTTGCTTACATCCAGTGCCCCTCCCCCCCTGATTTCAGGCAGCCATTTAATGCTAAACTCTTAAATACTAAAACCGCACGAAAGGTGCCCATGGCAGACTCCCACGCCCTGGCTGTAAAGTGATCTAAGCCACTTCAGTGGACGATTTCCCTCCTTGGAAAGTGTAGACTCCCTCTGCACGACGAAGGCATCACCTGTCCTTTCAGCCATTTCAATGGCTCGGGGCACATGAAACCCAACCTGGGTCTCCTCCTACCGCCCGTGCAGGCTGCGGACGTGACTATCCGCACAGCAGCACCTCGAATACAGCAACTCTAGCGCAGGTAGAGACACTGAGACTAAATAAAAGCCTGCTGATGTCAGTGATATTGATGTCACTGCTCTTACCGCCACTGCAAACAAAAATAATAAGGATAATAACAAACAACATTTTTACTTTTTTACGCTTTTACTCGGCCATGTTTTTCATCCTGGTATTATCATGCTTGCATTGGTGGCGTGAAATTCCTACTTGTATGCTTCTTGCAGACCGTAGAGTAAATCCTGATGACAATGAGGACAGGATAAGTACGGTAAATAGTTACAATCAGCGAGCGAACAATAATAACACCATTACTTTATAACACTGCAGATTGCAGTGTGCACTGGAGTACATTTACACTGCATGCGCATGGGGCATGCAGTTTGGCTTTATAGTGAAAAAGTAATGGCCCTTTTTCATATAGCTATAAAAGACTTCATTTGTGGCACAGGTGTCCAGACTGACTATTTTAGTTTTGAGCGACGGGCAATAGACTGGTTATAGATGCACCAGAGTAACTTCAACGTCGCAGCCCCACAGTTGATGGTACACAGTGTGTTCTGAAACTAATGACGCATCTGAGATCTGAGACTTTTTACAATGCGACTCCGGGCTTGAAGGGTGTGCCACTCCACAAAGCACTTACTTGTCTTGGGATTGCTAGCGTGGGGTGTTTGGGAGCACGAGACGGAGAGGACAGGAAGGAATGGAGAAGCAGGGCAGGACAGGAAAGCGTGGACAGACCAGGAAGGAACAGACTTAGAAGGAAGGAGCTACTGAGTTTTAAAACAATTTAGTACAAAAGGTTTTAATGCTTATCATGTATGGATCGCCATAATACTCAAAATGAACTATATAAATACATACAACCAGTGAAAGGTTTCTGTACACAATGAGATTTTCTACATTTGCATGTTACTCACTTGACATTTACTAAAAATGGACTTGATATTCTTTCTGCTATTGATATTTTTGCTAACAAATGAATTTACAGTATGTTTACATTTCACCTTTATTGGCAACAAAAGGTCATATCTTTCATTTATCAAAATAGCCTCCTCTACAAGTTATACCAGTAAAGAAAATTTGAGGCATCCTTTCTGCAATGGACTTCAAATACTGCTCTGTTTCATGGGGTGAAACAGTTAAGTTGTGCTTTTAAAATTAAATGACAGCCTAGAATTTTCCTTTAAATCAAAGCTAGAAAAGATTTGAATAACTTTGAGCTATTAGTTAAGTTCTCCCCAAACGTGCTTGATGGGATGAATGGCCTCCTCTCGTTTGTAAATTTCTTATGTTCTTAATTTGACTCTGCCATCATCAGTTAACCAGTTAACAGGATGTCAGACATGCACTGTTACATACTCTTTCCATGTTATAAAGGAAACTTGTTTTATTTGACTTATATTTTCATTTGTAGTTGTTCACTCAACTTTCCAATAATAAACAAGAATAAAAAATCTGCAGTTTATGAAATAAATGAAAACACGGTAAAAACCTGAGGTGTGAAAAAACTCATAGTGTATATCAATATAAATAAATGAATAAATATATATTGCAGTGATTAATTAAACATGTCCTTTTATTTTTAAATAATTTGGTAAATGATATATTTCATAATAATGTGTGTCATATATTTTCTTTAAATTGTATTGTTATTAATGTTGTGATTCTCATTAGACAGTCATTATTAAAAAATATAATTTTACATAATGCAAATGCGACTACTTAAATAATTCAAATTCTATTTCACAATAAAGTTCAACTTTATACTTTGATGTATTTCCGAATGACGGTTTTTCGAACCAGCTATTCATTTCATAATGCTTCTTTTCATAATAATGGTGTGCTGTTAATCTCTTTCAGGGGGGCGGGATCAAGCTTGTGACTGGATCGAGTTTTCTCATCATGTTTTCGACGTGACTGAAGTCAGAACTAGTTGCATTACAGATATATCAAATATATGCAACGCCGTCGGGGTATAAACCGTGAGAGAGAATGTGCGTCGACCCAGCATTTTAACCCCCTAGACACTGCAAAAATACTCGTCTTCAAGGACTTCGGCCAGTGATGTTCCTAAATCTTTCATGTGTCTAAAGCTTCGTTAGAGCGTATGCTGTCAGCTCTGCACGTTTCAGAGCACGTAACACACAAAAATACTGAGCCTTTTGACCTTCATGTATTGCAGTCATGAGCTGATAACGTGCTACTGACTAAACTCAATACGATATGTTTTGCGTATATATGCGCGGCATTCGATATATGATCTATGTCGGAAGGCATGTCAGTGCAAAATGGGTCACTGTATAGTAAACTGCCTCGTAAACAGCAAAGCATTTTTCCGTGCAACACCAAAAAAATGTTTGAATCGGCTGGGAAGTTGGTTTCATGACACATATTACAGCCTGAACCCTTTGCCCTTGAATAGCAAAGTATTAGCCAGAGTATGTATTAGTACTGTACATTTGTACCATATTGACGTGGTATAAAAATACTGGTTTACATGGGCTTTTTAAGCGTGTATTTTTATGCTGCCTAAACACGGACATTTACCATATCTAGAGGGTAATAAATACCACGTGGAGATGTACAGAGGGGAAAAATATGCTGTGTCGAGATGCATTCTGGGTCACAGTTTATACCCTGACAGTGTTCCATAGGGGCAGTGAGATTTGGCGTAACAGGGCCTCTGATATGTGTCTGCTTTGCTAATCTATTCCACATTTTGCTAATCATCTTACATGTGTTTGCTTTTGCTACACTACTGACCTCTCTCACGTCCTCTATAGCTTCAGAGGCCTTTTCTAAACTACTTTGCATATCTGCTCGGCCTAATAATGGATCGCAAAAGGATTATAAAATCACAAGCTCAGTCCCACCCTACTCAAAGTTACTAACAGACAACACTTTTATTCTGTGTCATTACATTATGAAATTATGACTTGTGGGCAGTGGTGGCCTGATGGTTAGGGACGCACACTTGTAATTGAGAGATTGCAGGTTTGAATCACCAACCAATAAAGCACCACTGAGGTACCCTGAGCAAGGTACCGCCCCCAAGCACTGCTCCCCGGGTGGTGAATTAGCTGCCCCCTGTTATGTCACATATGGATTAAATGCAGGGACCACATTTTGTTATTGTTGTGTCAACAATGACAATTAATCTCTAAAGTCTAAATAAAAAGCTAGTTTGGAAAACCCATCCATTTTGCATTACCCCAGGGGTAGCCAATCTTATCCAGCTGGAGTGTGTGCAGGTTTTTGGGATAACCTGTAGGTCAGCTGTTCAAACCCAGGTGTGAGGACTCTTTTGCCAATCAGTCCTCTAATTAATAATCTAATTAGGGAGATGAAAACCCGCCTACACACCGGCCCTCTGCGGATAAGATTGGCCACACATAGTTTATCCTATTCGGGTTCGCAGGGCGGGGGGTGGATCTCAGAGGCTATGGGTGCAAAACAGGGAGCAACCCAAAATGGGGCCCAAACCCATCGCTGGGTACACTCACACACCAATCACACACACACGAATCACTCACACATCAGTCACTCACACACCAGTCACTCACACATGCACACCTGTGGGCAATTTGCTAACTTCAATTACCCTCAGAATGTTTTTGGACTGTGGGGGGAAAGCAGAGTAGTTCAGAAAACTTGTCATTTAGAAACATATCACTGTCAAAAGCTGAACTTTATTGAGAAATATAGTCTGAATTATTTAATTCAATAACTCATTCATTTTATTTATACAGCGCTTTTAACAACAGTCATTGTCACAAAGCACTTTGCATTCAACCGGCCAGAACCCCACCAAGCAAGCCTGAGGAGACAGTGGCACGGAAAAACTCCCACTGGCAGGAAGAAACCTGGAGAGGAACCTAGACTCAGAAGGGGACCCCATCCTCCTCTGGGCAACCGGGGAGCATGAAACTGCATTTACGTTGACATTAATTTCAGTTCATATAGTTTTATAAGTCACAGTTGGTTCCATGTAATTATCTCCAGGGAGTCCAGGTGAGGGTTCAACCAGTGTTGTGACAGCTCAAGATCAGCTCAGAAAAGACAAGACGGAGAAGAGAGTTATTGCCATACACGTAACCTAACCTCTGGCAGTACTAAAGTAACTATGGCAGCCTGACTAAAAGAGAGACCTGGAAGGAAGCACAGACATGAGGGTTTCCAGGGGTCTTGGCATCAAGCCAAACTACCATCAACAGCGTAAGCGATCGCCGAGAGTGGCAGGACGACAGCACCGATCCCCCCCTTCACCTTTAACCTCAAATGACTATGAACCTCCAGATTTCCCATTCACCTTAGAAGAGGCGGTTTTACTATCCAAAAGACTGGATATAGAGGTACGTCTTAAGCCTTGACTTAAAAGCAGAGATTGTGTCTGAGTTCCGAACACTAACAGGAAGTTTATTCCATAACTGTGGTGCTTTATGAGCAAATGTTCTTCCCCCATAAGTAACGTTCTTTATTCTGGGTATGGATAGAAGACCTGCATCTAGAGATCTGAGTGCACGATTCGGAATGTAGCTGCAAATCAGGTCACTCACATACTGCGGCGCGAGACCATTTACAGCTTTATAAGTTAAAAGTAGTATTTTGTAGTCAACACGAAATTTTTCTGGCAGCCAGTGTAGTGAAGATAAAATGGGGGTAATATGATCATATTTTTTAGCTTTGGTGAGGACTCTGGCTGCTGCATTCTGGACTAGCTGGAGTTTATTTAATGACCCGTTTGGACAGTCGGAGAATAAGAAATTACAGTAATCAAACCTGGAGGTAATAAATGCATGAACCAATTTGCAGGTGAAAGAAAGCAGTACGGTTAATGTTAGAAGCACGTACATCAAACAAAAGATCAGAATCTAGAATAACACCAAGGTTTTTAACAATAGTACTTGGTGCAATAGATAGTCCATCCAGATTGACTAGGATGTCAGATAGTTTACTTCTGGTGGCTTTAGTGCCAGTAAGAAGAACCTCAGTCTTGTCTAAATTTAATTGGAGGAAGTTGTCTGACATTCACTTTTTGATGTTGATGAAACATTCTTCCATTCTCTGAAGCTGCTGTCTGTCT
The DNA here is from genome assembly GCA_026779605.1 of Mormyrus hasselquistii. Lineage (NCBI taxonomy): Eukaryota > Metazoa > Chordata > Actinopteri > Osteoglossiformes > Mormyridae > Mormyrus > Mormyrus hasselquistii. The sequence continues at coordinate 5,397 of JAODKE010025764.1, forward strand.
TTTGATTTAAGAACATAAGAACATAAGAAATTCACAAACGAGAGGAGGCCATTCGGTCCATCAAGCTTGTTTGTGGAGAACTTAACTAATAGCTCAGAGTTGTTAAAATCTTATCTAGCTCTGATTTAAAGGAACCCAGGGTTTTAGCTTGCACTACACTAACAAGAAAACTATTCCATACTGTAACTGCACGCTGTGTAAGAAGTGTTTTCTCAGATTCGAATAGTCGCATTTGGAGAATAATATTTTATAATGATGTCTGTCTAATGAAAACCACAACATTATTACGAAATACATTTTAAAGATTATACACAGAAGACAAACGTCATTATGAAATATAATACTTTTTATTGAATTATTTAAAAATAAAAGGATCCATTTAATTGTTGAAATATTTCTTTATTCACTTATTTATTTCTAGATATATTTATTTCATTTTTAGTATTATGTCGCTCCATAGCCGTGTTGTACAACTGAGGCAGGACAGATGGGTCAGGAAGCCATTGAATTGCGCAATGTTTTTGCATACTTGTCCGAAGATCAAATCAAATCAAAATAAAGTTTATTTATCGAATGCACAACATCACAAAGCACAGCAGTGGATGCAGGCAAAGAAATGAGTTTTTGTGTACTTGTCCAGCACGCCACCCACTGCGCCCTTCGCGTCCAGCTGTAGTGTTTCTCTGTCCGCTCAGACACCACTGTCAGGAGTCTGGGACTCCCACAAAACACCAGAGAGACCAACATGTGAGCTCACTCCAGTGCACATTCACCAACCCTCGTGATCACGCCTAGTCTTTTTTCAAATGCATATTTGGCACGTTGGCTTGAACTGTCACCTAACAGTTACCCAACACCTCCAAACATGGGCGTTCATTCTCTCCTCCGCCCTATGTGTGTTGGGCTTGTATCCCATCCAAGGTGTACCCCAGTCTACTCTACGCTGCCTGGGAAAGGCTTCAGGACCCCCTGAAAGTCTGACTAGCCTAAGTGGGAGGTATGAAATGCTATATGCGGAACTTAAGGAACGCTTGTCACCAGACACCTGCAAGAGTCTAGGTGATATGGCTTATAGAGAACGCAGGCTTTATAATGAACCTTTTGGAGGAATTTGGGGCAGATACTGTTCTGAATTGAACTGACATTAATCATAATGATGGACATGTGTATTTGGCAAATTAAGTGAATGACAGATCTTCCCAGTTTGTTTCATTTCTGAATTAATAAAGAAAACTGGGACTTTATGGGACATTGGAAGATGATGGGAATTTCTTTTTTGATTTATACATAATAACCACAATTACCAGAGAACATATTAAGAAATATTTAAGAAAAAAAATATATATTTTTGTACAGTGGTCCTGAAGGTCGACATTTCAAAAAACACAGCAACATTACAGAAAACACAACACAGGGCTCTCAAGTGTCACACATTGAGCGTGACAGTCACTCTTTTCAGGCTTTTGTCACGCACACCTGCTACACACTGTATTTCACACATGGGAAAATAATTTGTAGGCTAATATGCAGCAGCGTCCAAGATTTCTCAGCCAGCGGCACAGTAGCGCCTCACTATGAAGCAAGTGCGTCTCCGCTGGAGTACTAGAGTCACTTACCAGCCAATCATAAAAAAAGGGCCTACACAATAGCCAATCAGAAAATAGCAGTATTGTATCTGGGTAAAATGTCACATAACAACCAATGATAAGGCATTCTGGAATTCTTTACATGATTCTGCTACTTGTAACAAAATCTTCCGAAAATTTCATTGACCCCATCCATAGGAGCTCTAAGCATCACTTCAAGCACAGAGTAAGTCATCTTCTGTTTTAATGTTACAACAAATTCACAACTTGTTTGACACAACAAACAATGACAACTTGACTGCTGTTGGAGAATGTTGCCCAGATAATCAGCATCAGTTTTTCAGTGCTGAATGTCTGTAGCCTAAAAAAAAAGCCAAGAGTTTCACAGCCTGTTCACTGACAACAACACCTGTCCAGAACAAGTAGTCTACATCATATTTCACAGGATGACTGACATATTCTCACATTTTAATCATCTCTCTCTCTCCAAATAGGCTAAATGATTTTATTGGCACTAAATAAATTAAAGCGTATTGCCTCATGGATGCATTAATCATTGCATCTGTCTTTCAAAGATGTCAGGAAAAAAGCAATTAAGCATCATCCTATTTGCCCTGAGTGGAAAGGCCAAAAAGCCCAGGTTAGAGGATACTGGCCCAGCCAAAGCAGGTGGGGAAAAGGGTTGGCCCATCAGAGGAGGAGGCCGTGCAGGTGAGTGAGACAATGCAGGTGGAAGAGGAGAAGACGGTGGAGGAGATGGCTATGGCGTCAGAAGAGTCCATCAAAACAAAAGTGAAAAAAGTACCTGGAGCAGCCAACCCACAAGAGCTACGTCAATAACGAATGGACCTCTAAATGGCCATTTATCACTGCAGGAAGCACCAGCTACCATTACTGGTGCTCTATCTGCCGCCCAGAGAACCCCTGAGGTGTGCAGGATGTGACAAGGGACACAGAAAGTAAGGGGCATCGGGCCGAACAGCAGGCACTGAAGTCAACCAGCACGGTCAAAAACCTTTACTTACCAGCGGCTGCAGAAATGAGTGTGCAAGAGGTCAAGGTACATAGCACATTAAATCCAAAAACTCGATTACAATGTTCATAAATACTATTCTTCCTAAATAATACAACCAATGCTATGTTGTTGGCATTCATGAGACATTCATCCATGACATGGACAGAATAATATCCTGTAATGTATTTTTATTGTTACTGAAACTCATAGATTTTAATGGTCGTATGGACGTGGCTCAAATCACTGTTGACATCAAGTTTCAAGTGGGCCGGCACAAAAACGGCGTGCATCATCAGTGAAGGTAGCTGCACCACACTATAGAAACGAGGAGGTGCTGAAGATGAGGGAAAATCCCTTTACAGTGTTCACGGATGGCTCAGATGACAAAGGTGTACCTTTGACAGCTAGATTGCCTGTTTCCATTTCCTCACGTTCATGTCACACGCACTGACATAATACACATGCAGTACATGCTTGCAGAGTTTCTTATGTACCATATTGTTACAGGACTAGAGAAGACGAATCCCTTAACTGTCAGGGTATGTGAGACCACCAAAGATGTGCACAGAGTTCTCGACATGTGCACCACAAGCGGGAGAAGATGCGGCACAGCTGATTTCATATATAAAAAAATCAACGACGTCCTAATACAGAATAACATTCCGTTGTGTTGGCCTGTGAGTTGACAATGACCCAGGTAATGTTGGTGCCAAAAAATCAACTACAGCAAAAAATGCTTCAGGAAAATCCCAGCATTCATGGATGCCCCTGTCGTATAATCCATAACACTGCCAAACACGCAGAGCAGAGGCTTCTGGAAGTAAGTTTCAAGATGTTTGCTTTCTATCAAATATCTGCTGAGCTATAGGTGAAGTAAATGATTTGCTGTAAGATGACGTAAATTCTTTGTGCTCGTGTCATGTTCTGCAGATATCTGGATTTGACACTGAGGACCTTGTGGTTGACATTGGATACTGGTTTAAGGGCAGCACCAACCGTAAAGGTTACTTGAAAGGTTTGTAATTCGATTAGCTGCAGTGTTATATGCCGAAAGTGAAGAAAAATAGGGCTCATTTGTTTGTTTTTCTTACATATTTTACCAGAATTTTGTGAACTCCATGGCGGTGAGTACATGGAATTGCTGCAGCACATTTCCGTGAGGTGGCTGAGTTTGGAGATGTGCATCACCTGCATTCTGCAGCAGAATGGCCCACTCACCGGCCACTTCAAACCTTTAAGTAAATCACACATCATATTGACACTAGTTCAGGACAGTTATCTGAGATACCCGATACTAATAACAACCTGTCTATTTGCAGATGAGAAACAATCAAGGTTCCACAGGCTGGTGAAGGCTTTTCCATCACCTGACGGAAGTCTACCTGCTGTTCCTTCAGGCCACATTGCCAGTGTTCTCTACACTGAACCTCCTTCTCCAGAGAGAAAAGGCATCCATATTCCAGCTGCATGAAGAGGTGAATGGGAGGGTTGGGCTGTGTTTGGCTACGTTGATGCCTCCTTTCTAAAGTGCAACACCCCTGTGAAATATAGGTTGTGTTACTTTGCCTCTCTTGATAAATTACTTACAGAGTGAAAAAAATAATTTCATTATCTAAACCTAAGTCTACTCATAGTCATTGAACTGAGTAGTAATTGGATTAATAATGCATTGGAATCTTTGATGATATGACAATTTGCAGATGAAGAAATTCATCAAGCTTCTCTGTTCAAGGTTCATGAGACCAGCAGCACTACAAGGGGGAGAAGTTCATGACATCCCCTACATGGACCCACTGCACCAACTGCGAGGTAATGCTTTGAAGTCCCATAGGGAGATAAACCTATAGCCTATGCTTATTGACAACAAATACACTTTTTCTATGGATTTTTTAAAAAGTATAGATTAAACCCAGAGATATTGTATAAGATACCTGCGCATTTGATTTGCTTTCTCTATGTCTTCTGTCTCTCTAATAGGAGAAAAACTCAATGTGGGATTCACCACCAGAGCTACGCTCAACAGGCTCCTGGAGGCTGGAGGGGTCACATCACAGAAGGCTGAACAATTCCAGCAGGCAGCACTGGCATTTCTGGTCAGCGCTGTGGAGAATGCCATGGATAATCTCCTGCTGAAATGATGTCCTCCTGAAGCATGCAAGATTTGTTGATGTGCAGCTCAGGGCTGAGTGTGGGGTTGAAGATGCCCTATACTTTGTAGACAGGCAAGGGTTTTCATATACTGTTTTCAAGCTTAATGGTCATGACCACAAAACAAATCTGTCTCTCACTGTATTCTAACCAGTCTTGTACGCATCGTGCTCTTTTTAAGATTTCAGGAACTCCTTCCTTTTCATGACCCAAAAGAACAGGACCCAGTAAGTGAGGAGTCCGTGGAGCACCACCTGATGGACATTGCCAAGCCCCAGGACCCAGCATCCTTTGATGCTGAGGAGGTTTGGGGAAGGATGACCTCAACAAAGAACAAGGTAAGAGATATTTTGTGGACAGTGGCTCCTTGCTGAAGAGGGAAGTGCACTAGTAATTGAAAGATTGTAGGTTTGAATCCCTGACCGGCAAGGCACCACTGAGGTGCCCTGAGCAAGGCACTGCTCCCCAGGTGCTGGATCAGCTGCCCCCTGCTATGTCACATTGGCACATATGGGTTAAATGCAGAGGACACATTTTCTTTTTGTGCGCCGTGGTGTGTCAACAATGACAGCAAATCACGAAATTCTAAGCTTTGCACACAACATGACATGCTCATTAATAATTATGATAAAAGGAAAACATTTGAGCAATAGAGGCCCTTGGTGCCTTTTTTCAAAGGTGACTGGCTTGAACCAATTTGGGGGGGACTGTTGGTTTTAGTGCTCCCACATTCCAATGCTGATGCCGAGAGGGTTTTCTCAATGGTTGGTTTGAACAAAACCGCAACACGAAACTGCTTGGCTCTAGACGGGACATTGTCCTCAATAATGACCCTGAAAATGGCTGGACTGGAGCCAGACTGTTTTAAATGGGAGAATACACCAAAATGGTAAAAGAGTTCAAAAAGGCAACAATTAAACACCTACAATAAAAAAACACCATAATCTCTCTCTCTCACACACACACACATTATCAGAGAGAGAGAAATTGAATAAATACTTTGTTTTTGATTAAACTATCAATGCCATGTATCAAATCATTTCGTCCACACACACACACACACACAAACAAATTGAATAAACATTATGTATTTGGTTGAATTGTCTGTGCCATGTATTACATCTTTTCTTCCACAAGTCTAAGCAGTTAATAACAACAGCAACACTAATAATAAAATTATTAATGAAACACCCCCCATTCCTGCGGCCCATCCGACCCACGTCCCCTTTGACCCCCTGACAATGGACGGGACAGGGCAGGGGCGGGTTAGTGGAATGTCACTCTTGCCAGTCTTCGAAACTTGAGAGCCCTGACAACAACATTTCAAAAAACACAACGACATTACAGAAAACACAAGGACATTTCAGAAAACGGAAAGTAGAACCATACTTCTTGTTTGTGATTGGACAGTACCCTTGGAGTGACATGCGTTGTGTATGCGTATGTTCACTACAACTCCCAGGATTCAAAGCGTCATGAGGGCAAGGTCCCTCCCTACAGGTGATGTCTCTGGGAAGTGTGCGATTGTTGTATGATTTTAAAAGTTCGGTTCGAACAGCCAAACTTCTCCGTCTATCTTGTTCTTTTAATAGTATGCAATCCGTGTGTTACTTTACGGACACAACAACATGGTGAATTTATGTTGTACTTTCTCTGTATACCTCACTTACAGTAATCATGAGGAAAGTAAACGGGCTAAGTGTTTTAAATTTAGCACATCAGTGTGTAACAGGTGAAAAAAAGAGTTGGATCATACGAGCAATGTGTGTTTTGTTATGGGGACAAAATATCCTTTTATAAATTAGTGTATATTAGTGTGTGGTTGGGTTAACTTTGTGAAATGTTTTGAAAAAAATGGCTCTGTTTTCAAAATTGTGCCTAAGCAATCGAAAAAAAACTGTAATAGCTGAAAGGTAAAGCCACATAGTTCTGTATCCAAACATCTGCCCAGGTCCATGCATCTCTGATAATATAGCCCTTCTGGAGTCACTAAAAATGGTAATATATGCTTATTTCTATAGTTTAAACCCTACATATGCTCCCAAAACACTTTCATTTCATTTGAAAGTTAGCTCAGTACATTACCTTTAAAAATCAAATGTTTGAGTACAGTATTGCAGTATAACAGATATTTGTTACACTAAAACATTTACAGTACAGTATACTAATGTTACCCCTACTAATTCACAGAACACGGCATTGGCTGGAGATTTTAGTTACACGCATGATGTTTGTATCCCAGGAAGTTCCGATGCGTTATCTGCTATTTCTCTCAAATATCCTACCTGGTAAAACAAAGTTTAAATAAATGACATAAATGCTGTAACACGTATGTTAGTGGTTTATTTATTGCCTAGATTTCAGGTCCAGAAAGTAAAAATCCAGACCAGGATTTTGTTTCAACCAACCAGCTGAGAAAGAGTCACAGTCACAGAGTACTCAACTGGTTGGTTGAAACAAAATCCTGGTCGGGATTTTTACTTTCTGGACCTGAAATCTCCACCTCTGATTTATTGTTAGCTACAGTAATGTTGCGCTGCTTTATTTGTTTAATCGTCCAGTCTGTGAAGAAGGCATTCAAGTAAGAATTGCATTGTAATCTGTAGGCTATACAGGGCTCCGGCCCTCCAAGACTAGAGTTGGACACCCCTGCATTAAATGAACTGTGATGAATGACATGGGTACTGTCCAGTCGCAATCAGGAAAAGGGTAGGGCCACACTTCTTGTTCATGATTGGACAGTACCCATGTCACTCCAAGGGTACTGTCCAATCACGAACAAGAAGTGTGGTCCTATCCTTTCTGTTTTCTGAAATGTTGTGTTTCCTGTAATGTCGTCGTGTTTTTTGAAACGTCGTCGTGTTTTCTGTAATGTTGTGTCATTGTGTTTTGACCTTTAGGGCCACCATATTGCAAGAAGGTTCTATTTAAGACAATTCATTATTTAAATACAACAATCCTATCACGCAAGAAAATGCGTTGTAAGAGACCTAGAGTTAAGGGACCTGTATTATGTTTAAACTGTTTTGTTCTTGTCATCATTTCCATTTAGGTGAGACGTTAGTGCAGCTTTTTTCACACCACAGGTTTTAACCGCGTTTCCATTTATTTCATAACCTGCAGATTTTTTATTCTTGTTAAACACTGAAAAGTTGAATGAACAACAATAAGTGAAAATAGGTCAAATAAAACAAGTTTCCTTTATAACATGGAAAGAGTATGTAACAGTGATGTCTGATATCCTATTAACTGGTTGTGTGATGGCAGAGTCAAATTCTAGGCTGATCCTTAACTCTAAATGCACTAGTTAACTGTTTCATCCCAAGAAACAGCAATATTTGATGTCCCTTGTGCTATTATAACTTGCAGAGGTTACTTTGATTTATGAAAGATATGTCCTTTTCTTCCTAATAAAGGTACTCAAATTGTGAACATACTGTAAATTTATTTGTTAGCAAAGAATATTGAGTGTATTTTTAGTAAATGTTAAGTGAGTAACTGTAGAAAATGTTTTGAGTGGTAGTGAATGTTTAAACTGTCTCGTTCTTGTCATCATTGGCACATTTAGGTTAGACGTTGGTGCAGAGTATATACTACTGAAATCATTACTTCATTCATGGTTCTTTATACTCATACATTTTCGTGTATGATCGCAACATAAAACATGGTGGCTTAAGTGGGCAGTGGTGGCTTAATGGTTAGGGTTAGTGCACTTGTAATTGAAAGATTGTAGGTTTGAATCCCGACCAGCAAGACACCACTGAGGTACCCTGAGCAAGGTACCGCCCCCAAACACTGCTCTCAGGGCACTGAATTAGCTGCCCCTTGTTATGTCACATATGGGTTAAATGCAGAGAATACATTTCATTCTTGTGCGTTGTGGTGTGTCAACAATGACAATTAATCACTAAATTCAAATACCATCATGAAACATTAGAGCAGATAACGCTGAACATCTGCTGCGATTCATCAGGATCTAGCTCTAGATTACATTGATACGCATGATCCACTATCACTTCAAAACTGACGTGCTTCTGACACTCAATACTCTTCATCTCACTTTCCATCATATTGTCCCGTCACCTTATTCTGGTATCATCTGATTGTCTCATTATACGCTACTGACATGAGAGTTAGGGGACCTTCAAGTTAAACGACATTTTAACTGGAAAATAAACTCTTCCAATGAGCGTGACCAGCTCTTACATCGTCAGGAAGATGGCTACCCTTGCAGCTGATACACTCTGACTGGTCCCACCATGGCACAGCTTTGAGAGTTGGACAGCGTTAAGAGGAAGTATTTAGTGACCTCATCTGCTTTGTAGCATTAGTGGTAAAACACTATTCCAGAGCTCTCCCTCTGGCACATCCGGAATTGTCCATCTGTCGCACAGTGTGGGGTCTATTCTGGTCGTCACCTTGCTTGCCCTCCATTCTTAAGGCCTGTCCGGCCCCTCCCACAAACAGGTCAGCCACTGGTCAGCTTGTCTAAACCTCCTCCCCACCACCGACCTCCTTACTTTAAACTACTTTTTTGGCACTACCGCTGGAAATGAGTAATGGCAGAAAATGCTTACAAACACTTGCAAAGCTACAGTAAACAAAAAAGCAGAAAGCTCCCCTCTCATGGTTTAAAGTCGAACTGGATTTATTGGCTAGTTGAATGCACCGATCTGAAGGGATTCTTGGAAAGTCTTGACCTCTTGTGCACATTCCCGCCCTGTCTCTGACTCCCTCTCTGTGCAGTGCATGCACCGTTTTCCCTTTAGGACCATTTTATGCGCTCCAGATCTACACCCACCATCTCCCATCCCGATCCCTCCCCTTCATCCCCGTGGCCCTCTTATCTCCATATGCGGACGTGACACAGTACACACCAGCTAGAATGCCAAACTGCTCTGTGCTTTCTGCTCCATACCATGCAAATTTATATTAGACCATGTGACACAGCTGTGTCCACTTGTGACTGTAAGCTAGGTTTTGAGTAACACTGCCTTTCACAGCATTCAAGCTGCAAAATCGCAATTATGATGCAGAATTGTCATACAATCTGCTTCACTCAAAACGATCCGGAGCTGTATTGTGTGCCGGGGCACATTTTCACACAGAAAAACATAACAGGTTTCAAAGTACAAAGAATATTTCCTCATATTTCAGCAAGTGGGTTAATTCAGTTCAAAGACAAGCTCATGCAAACTCAAAGCCAGCCTGAACCACGTTTTATGGAATATCGCTGCCGTTATTCAGCTGTGCCAGAGTGTCAGTGTATTAATAGGATTGTCTGGGTCTGACACTGTGGACATGACAAGTAGCAAAAGACTGCAGACAGACCCTGTCTGTTTCTCAGCTGACCGTTGAGGGGCAAAGGACAGAGAGTCAGCTTTGAGGAGCGCTGAAACTGCACGCATCTAAACACGCCGAATGAACTGGTTTTTAATTACACATATTTGAAAAGAGGCCCATGCCACCCTAAAACGTTTTTTATAAAAAAATAAGTAAATATGAAGCAACCATTTTGCTTCTTGATTGTCCTGGGAGTTAAGAAAGAAGGCCAGCATCTATGATTTTTTAGTTAATTTTGTCTTTAGCAAATACTGCAGGATCTTTACTGAAATCTATTTAAGATCTAACAATAGAAGCTTTCCTCATGGGAATTGAACCTGCATCTTCTTGGTCACAATCTTAGATTTTTCTCCACCCTTCTACACTGGCGGCAGGATGCATCGCCGTGTTTGCACAGGTCTGCATTATCGTCTTCCGTGCAGCCCCCATGCAGACACCCGTCCAGCTGTGAAGCTCATTACTCATTGCGAGGCAAATGGCAGGAAACGAGGGAGCCGCGGAGGTCCCTGCAGGCCACAGCTGAACGTGCAGAAGCACATGGACAGGCCCACAGAGCTCTTTGGCTTAAGCGCTATCCGCATCTCTTCACCCCTTTCTTTCTCGCGAAAACAAACGACCGTGCACATCAAAAACAAACAAAAAAAAAAAAACTTGGAAAACTTGAGATTCTGAAGGGAGTTTCCAGTTTCGTACTTCTGCGGTTTTTGTAAAATGGGCTTCCCAGCAGTTCAAATTAATCACATCACCTAATAATAATAACCTTCAGTTGATCATAAATTTGACTATACCAAAGAGAAGTTGGGAAATGTGCAATAAAAAAAAAAAAACATTTCTTGGAGGGAGATGGATCACCTTTGCAGAAACAGGCCTGAAGCTAAATTCTCACTTACAGTCATAACTATTCAAATGCTGCACCCCCCCCCTCTTGTCCACCAACGCCACCAGCACCGCCCTGATGTGCATGTTCAGCTATCTCCAAACTCGCGTGCGCCAACACGCCACTGTTTCCGTCACCCACGACACTCCCAGCCCCCGACCAGGCTGACGCCATGTGCTACGTGCAGACAGCGGAGCAGCGCAGCTCTCCTTCTTCGCGCCGACCAGCTGGTCAGTAGGCACATACTGAATGATTTAGACTTGAAACATGCTGGACTCTGGCCCAAAGCGGTTGCTGATTAAAAGACAACCAGAAGAAAACTACTACTTACCCTTGGCCAACTTTAAACATATACAGGGCTATGTTAAAAAAAAAACATATATATTTTATTCACCATTTGTTTTAGAAATTGTTTTTGAGCTGGAATCTTAAGGAACTTCATGTTCTAGATTTATCTTACCTTTAACTATTAATTTAATTTATATATCCAGTTGCAACCCCACAGATGAATATAAATAATTAATATACATTTAAATATTAAACTCTTATACTGCCAAATCATTGATGCAAGTTTTAGAGACACACAGGTACACTTTAATCACACAAATATTCAATTTATCCACATACATTTATGAAGTTGCTTTACATAAACCAGGCGCAGTAACTGTTCTGCAAGTACGTGTCACTGTGCATGCAGCTTCCCTCAGTAAACGGCTGTGTGCACTTTGGAACCAGATTTGGCAACAGGATAGACCCCGGCAAGATCCAAGGGCAACGTGAAGGTTACTTCAGCAAGGTCAGGGAGCCAGAGGCAGCAAGAGCCACTCTGCCGATGTTTTTGGATATTTCGCTCAGGGGAATTTTCCATAACCAAAATTTTCTAAATTCTCTGTCCAGAGAGTAGCAGAAAAACGGACCGAAGCATAAACTACAATAAAACGGTACTGATAAAGAGGGAAATGAAAAACTTCATATAACAAACTATCAAAAAACTCATCTGAAATAAAACGGGTGACCGACTGCGCCACCTGGTGTTGGCAGAATGAAAATGACATTTGCCCTTTTTACATGTGGGATGAAATAAAAATAAAATATTTGCAGCTCAAGCAGGAAGCAGGTACAAGCCGCAAAAATAATCAACTTCTATCTAGACCACAGAAGTGAACAGATTAAACAGAGATGGCAGGGGGCAGTTTTAGCCAGGGGCTGAATCTGACATGCCTGTTACTTTCAGAAAATACCTAAGACTAATACAGCGCCCTCCACAGTTAATGGCACCATTTGTAAAGATTTGTAAAATCCACCTTTTGGTGAAATAAATTTAATCAAAGAAAAACAAATCCTTCAAAAATCAACAAACAACTATTTTCAACATAAACACGTGCCACAATTATTGGCACCCCAGCATTTAATACCTTGCCTTCCGTCGCCAGTATAACAACACTGAATCTTCTCCTATAATATTTAATAAGGTTGGAGAATACAGAGCAGGGCATCCGAGTCCATTCCTCTGTATAGAATCTCTCCAGATCACCCAGGGTCCCCAGCCCTCTCCTGAACGCTCCTTTGCAGCTCAGCCCACAGCTTTTCCACAGGGTTCCAGTCAGGGGACTGAGAAGGCTGAAGCTGAGCTGTCAGAGGCAGCCAAGTTCTGATTTAAAATGTCGTCTTTCATGGAGTCCATAATGTCATGTACCCTCACAAGGTTTGCAGGGCATTTTCCAGGGAAAAACAGACCCACAACATCACTGAACCACCACATTTTACAGTTGGGATGAGGCTCTTTCCATTATAGGCATCCTTCTTTTTATGCCAAACCCACCTTGGATGTTGATTGCCAAAAAGCTCCATTTTTGATTCATCACACCATATAACATGGTTCCATTCAAAATTGAAGTAGCATTTCACAAACTTCAGGTGCTTAAGGTCGTAGTTAACTGACAGAAAAGGCTTCTTTCTGACATACCTCCCAAATAATCTGTTAGCATGAAAGTGGTGTTGGATGGTGGTTTTGGAGACGTGGCAACCCCAAGATTTTAATTTGTCTTGTAAGTCACTAACAATGAACTTTGGGGATTTTTTTTTTGCCTCTTACAACAATCCGCACTACATGTGAGGACAAAATAAACTTGGGTCCTCTTCCAGGCAGATTTGTAACAGTCCCGGTTGACACTCACATTTTATTATAACAGTAGAAATGGGCATTTTCAGGTGTGAAGCTATTTTTTTTTTTTTATAACAATTTCCTGACGGTCAACACACTCCTCCTCCATTTAGCTTGTGTTCATGGATGACTAAGGGAATTTGATCTCCTCCTTACCTCATATCTGTACCCCAATTAATCAGGAAGTCATGGATTACAGCTTGAAGATCCCTACACACCCTAAGCAACCCAAACAATACAATTTACATGGGAAACACTTCAGTTATATTGCGTTCAATATAATTTCCAGGGGTGCCAATAATTGTGACATGTTTTTATTTAAAATAATTATTTCTTGGTGAAGGATTTGTTTTTCTTTGAACAAATTTATATCAACGCAAGATTGGGTTTTCCTCATTTTTCTCCAATGTGAAATAAAGCCACATCACCAAAGGGTGGATTTTTTCGAACCTTTTTACAAACCTTTACAAGGGGTGCCAATAATTGTGGAGGGCGCTGTACATAACCAAAATGGCAGGCAGCCATAGCTGGTAATCAGGTCATCATGCAGTCAATAAAAGCAGGTCAAAAGTTTACTGGGAGCAATATTTCAGCATTGGCCGGTCAACTTGTGGCCAACCGACTGCCACCGAGATCCAGACGACCGCCTTCACCGTCAGCCTCTGGCTCTTCCCGGAGACTCCGAGCATGCTCAGTCCTGAACGCTGCCGTCCGAGTCCAAGGGCACCGTGCAGCGGGTGAGACTCGAGAGGTACAAGCCGGTCACCATGGGAACCAAGCCTGCTGACACCCTCAGTATTTTCAGCACTCTCTGAGCAGCGGTGCTCACTCCCTCTCTCGTCTGCACAAGGAGGACCAGAGTGGAAAAGGGAGAGAAAAATTACACTGCATTAATGTGGAAATAGGAGGAGAAAACACAAAGATCAACCATTCGAGGACAAGGAGAGTCTATGCTGTTTTGTCCTTTCAGCAAAGTACATAACTTGCATTGCCTTCAGAGAATCCAGATATCATTGGAAGATATGATATATCATATCATAGATCATATTATATATACGATCTATGATATGAATCTGTAAAGCACCAAAGTGTTCCAGGAGTACCAGATAAATGCCCTGACTGCACTCAGGCCCCAAATCTGTCTGTCTGTCTGTCTCTCTCTGTCTCACTCTCTCTCTCTCTCAAAGGACAGCAAGTTAGGACATGCAAAAAGAATAATTTCAATGTACCTGTACTCATACAATATAGCAAATATCGTATTTCCACAGATAAAGTTTCATATAACAGGTGTGGTCCACACGAAAAAATAAAGGCCAGGCCGGGGGGGTGAGAGGAGGGGCAAGGGAGGATAAACATTCATACACACATCTATATGTTCTGTAATACTATTCAATGAACAAACATCAATGAAATTAATTTTATTATTTAAATCATTTTAATGATACTAGCAACCATTAAAATTAGCTGTCAGTCACCCCTCAAACTCAGTCGGTGAGCTCTAAAACTTAACATCTCATCGGTGACACTGCAAACTAAGTCAGTGTAACAGATCGATCTCACCTAGTCAACTGGATTCACATTCATAACTGCATATCTTCTGTTCCATCCTGACACTATATTATATCCTAACTTCCCAAAATCTTAAATTCTCCTAACTTCAGGGTGACAGTCAAGCTGTCCTAGCTTTCACTGGCCACCACATAGTGTTAGCTTTAGCTAAACGTTTTAATCCATATGGATGCTCTTATTTCTCTTAAACAACCAATGAAACGTAAGGAGCCTCGCTCAAGACAAATACT
>JAODKE010026158.1:0-12665 GCA_026779605.1 Mormyrus hasselquistii
GAGCCTGCTTTCTGAATCGAGCAGGGCCCTTGGGCCCCATCTGAGCCTGCTTTCTGAATCGAGCAGGGCCCTTAAACCCATCTGAGCCTGCTTTCTGAATCGAGCAGGGCCCTTGAGCCCCAACTGAGCCTGCTTTCTGAATCAAGCAGGGCCCTTGAGCCCCATCTGAGCCTGCTTTCTGAATCGAGAAGAGCCCTTAAACCCATCTGAGCCTGCTTTCTGAATCGAGCAGGGCCCTTGAGCCCCATCTGAGCCTGCTTTCTGAATCGATATTGGTTTGATAAAAACATCTACTAAGCAGATGCCTTAAACAATTGAGGTGCAACTGATTTTTCAGGTTGGATTTAGAAGCTACTTTGATGACAGTGGCTCTTGTTGACATTCATGCCAGTTATGCTTACATATCTTACCAAAATGGATGATACAAGACAAAGAGACATAATAAAGTTGAAAAGTTGTGGAGGGTCAGCATGTGAATACAAATTATAGCTGACTTCTAATGGTTAAGTCTAAATTGAACCTTATTTCCCAATATATAGTATACATATTTGCACAAACATAAGAAGCACATTCAGCCTAGATGACTGCAGTGATACATACCATTTTTAATACATTTTTAATGTAATTCTCCAGAAAACTTTCAAGCATAACGTAATAGCAACTAGTTACACATTTGGAGTAAATATCACAGCGTGATACCTTCTGTGGCTATTTTCCAGTGACAGAATGGATTATATTTTCCTTCAGTTGAGCAGCTAAAGGTAAGGCTACTGGTAGACTCTCACTGGCAGTTATATACAGTATTGTATCACTCTCTTTGATAAAGGGCCCATTAATTATTACAGATATTGCATATGCTTTTGCCCCATTTTAAATATGCTAAGCAGTTCATAGTATATATTGATTTTACAAAATTGAATATTATGCTTTTCTGGACCTTTATTCTTGCAGGTTTCCCAACCACTGATTTCAGATATATGCATTACAGGTTCTGAAATAAGTAAGACTCTCATACACAAATCTTTTTGGGATGCTGACATTATGAATGAGGAAGAAGCATTAACGTTTCACAGCTCAACTAAACCACTGATAACTAATGTTTTGGAGAGAAAAGCACAGATGTGTCCAGAAATGCCTATAGTTTGTATTCTGATGTGTTATACCTGCAATTCATTAGCAAAGAGCATCTGCTAAAGTACCAGTGAAGCACTGTATTTAGTAATGAAAGCTTGGATCATTACTTCAGAGAGCTGTTAAACTCAATGGAAAAAGTTACTTTAGTGCTAGGCTTTCTTTATTAATTCTTCTGATCTGCATTATGAAAGGACCCAAAATCCCATCAGTCGCAAATACTTTCACAGCAGAAATTTAAGTGTATAACCTCAAGGTCTTACCAGTATATCTATACCATGTTAGCTCTGGGCTTGAGTTGAGTAATTGCAGTGGGGTGTTATTCACTAGCTTGGATGTACTTCAAAGATGAAGACACAATGACCTTTGCTGCATTAGATGTAGTTCTGTGACTTCCTGCTGTAGGAGCTATTATGATCATGATAGTCAAACAATATACAATTTACCTCCTATGATACACAGCTTACCACAAACTAAATAGACCTTTCCAATAGACAGTGCTCTATCCCACGTGACTATTATAAGAGCACTAAGCTCACAAATAGGAAAGTGAGTTCACCAACAAGGATATACCACAGACCTTTAGAAAAGTCCATGTTATTGTAGCATGAGAATGAGACAGACATTACACAGCATTATGAAGCTTATCAGGACAGTCAAATGTTACATACGGACGCCCAGCTGATAAAACCAAGTTCAAGGTGACCATATTGCATCGGTTTTAGGACTGGTGTGTGGTTCAGCAGGCTAAGCCCTTATGCCTATGAGCAGAAGGTTCTGGTTCAAGCACAGCCCTAGCAGAATCATCACATGCCTGTGGGCCTGGAACAAGGTCCTTAACCCCCT
This sequence comes from Mormyrus hasselquistii, assembly GCA_026779605.1. NCBI lineage: Eukaryota > Metazoa > Chordata > Actinopteri > Osteoglossiformes > Mormyridae > Mormyrus > Mormyrus hasselquistii. The sequence goes on from JAODKE010026158.1 coordinate 1,978, forward strand.
GCTCCCTGGGCTCCACAAAGTGGCTGCCCCCTTGCTGTCACCCTCCCAAGATAGCTCTCACTTTTATGAAAAGCAAGATAGGACAAGCAAATTTCCCTAGGAGGTATACGATTCGATTCGTCTGTTAACTCTAAATATGTAACATTGAGTGAATCTGAACAAAACCATGTATAACAGCTTCTAACAAATAATTTTGTAGATCTTAAAATTTTAAGGAATAAATTTCCATCCATGTGATTCTCCACAACCACTTACCTGAAGCGGTGGCTCTGAAGCCTTTCCCTTGAAGTGAGGGAAGAAAGCATCCTGAACTGGATGACAATCCACCATGGTGCATAAAATTACACACTGCAGGCAATTTAGGAACACTAGTCCCCCTAAAGCACATGACACTGTGAGAGCACACCACAGACACAGAACTGGGGGTGAAAACCATAGCCTTGGGGGTGTGAAGTCAGACAGTGCTACCCACTGAGCCAAGAAATCACCCTGAATAAAGTCCCCCAAAACATTAATAAGAATTTATCATAAAATATTTGGATTGTGGTGGACATTTTTTTTGTTCAAATATACTACATGATCAAATGTATATATATCCAAATATGAGAGATACAACAAAACACAAGATTACAGCAAGACAAAACAAAACAATAGTCAGTAATGGTTATAAAGGTATAACTTTTCATTTTTTTTTAGTGTCCTGCTTATTTTCATTGTTTTTTATTAAAAAAAGCAAACACAATTTGAGATCAGATCCTTTACATGTCTGATGTTTCATTTTCTGTTTACACCCTTTGTCTTTTCATATTCATATACCAATTTAATTTTGGACCCATTCATCTTACATAGACAATGTGGTCCACATCCTTTCTAATCAAACCGAGATTAAACAGGGATTCCTGAAGTCCCAGAGCCACACCTGTCAAACCACAGTGTTGTGCAAAATAATTTGATCCTTTGTGTCTCAAGTGATGGGACCAAATAGCAGAATTGATATCAATACCAATATATTTATATACTGTATAAAATATCATTATTCTTCTAAAACTGGAGAACACCACTATAATTATATACATAGTACAGCTAACCTTGCTTGCCACTGTGTACCCACTGGTGCGAGAAGAAAATCCTTTAGGAATGCAGCTGCAGTAATACGTGTAATTTTCACTCACAAAGCCACATTAAATACCAAATTACTCATGCAGATTCAGTACTCATGGAAGGTATTAGTTTGGCCTGAGACTAAACTGAAATGCAAACATACTTCTGAGTCCCTTCCATAATCAGATCCCTCCTCTTTTTCAGACTTTGCTGTTCCAGATGTTTCAGATGAATTGATTCTTTCATTGCCATCAATCAACACAAAATATCCCATAATTAAAAACTGAAAATATATTTTTAAGAATTTTTACAAATATATAACAAAAAAAGCTGAAATCCCATTTTAACTGGGATATCTGGAGCCTGCAACTTTGTCGGATCACTTTTCGCAGAAATAACAGCTGCATGTCTTCCTTGCTGTGCTCCTGTTAGTTTGGCACATATGCATTTGGACAATTTCTCTCCCTTGCAGAACCACCCACAAGGGATGGGAAATGCGGCCGAAGCGTGATATCCAGACTTCTCTACAGATTTTCTGTGGGTTTCATCTCCAGGACTTGGCTGGGCCACTCAAGGACATTCAGAGACATGTTCTCAAGTCACTCCAGCATTATCTTGGCTGCAAACTTCTGGTCATTGTCATGCTGAAAGGTGAATCTTTGCTGTACTCTAAGTTTCTGTGCACTCTGGAGGAGGTTTTCTTCAAGGACCTTTCTATATTTGGCTTTGCTCATCTCTCAGTGCTGGCCAGTTTCCCAGGTGCTGCCATTGAGAAGCATCCCCTCAAGATGAGGGTATCATCACCATGCTTCACTGCAGGAATGGTTTGGGGATCAGCCTGCTAGTTCCTGCCAGATTTTCTGTTTGGAATTCAGGCCGAAGAGTTCAATTTCTGTTTCATGAATAAATCTTCTTCCTCATACTGTCAGAGAGGCCTTTGTGGTGCCATAGCAAATGGTCTGAAAACTTATAATAAACAATATTATTAAATATAATAATATTGTTTATTATAAGTTTTCATAAGTTCATGTATATCATATACCAAAATCAAAGGACTGACATAAAATCTGGAAGTGGTTGATTGTGAGGTATAGAATAAATAGTAGTTCCTTATCTAAATGCCCTGTTCCACATAGGCAAGCAAAGCAGCAAACAGTAATTTTCAAGAGGAAAAATGGTGTTCTGTTTCCTGTAAATGATGCATTGTGGACAGTGTGGTGGCTTGGGAAGGCTTTGCTCCAGCCTGTCCCCAGAGGTAGAGGTAGCAAGAGGAAACCCCTGATGGTACACAAGACAAAAACAGTGCTCCTATGTTCATGTCAGTCCATATTATTTCTGTCTGATGTCTGAAGACGGTCAGATGTGTTCTGGGCATTACTATGTATGCAATTAATCATTATTCATCAAGTCATGGAAACAGAAGAAACTGCTGCGGCATTTTTATAAAAAAACGGCCCGCAGCAGACATTGGTGTAATAAAATGAATTGTGAAAAGGTCCATCCCATAAGGACATATCCCCCCCATCTCAAAAGTGGCCAGCACATCGAGAAGAAAGTGTGGAGGAGATATTAAGGGCTGGGGTGGGTGTGATTAGTCAGGCTGGGGTCAGTTTTATATACAGCAGGGAGGGAAAGGCTGACAGTCAGGAAGGGCTGCACAACTTAAAGTGATGGAACAAGGTCAGGACAAAATGACAATGACACAGAGAGGGGAAGATGGGAAAAGTGATGTCATTCTGAAGGCAAAGGTTTGGCCATACTCATACTCTGACAATAATTATTCTGGCCTCCAAGGCGAAGCTACGTGTCTCCTTCTTTACCCACCAAAAGGTTCACCATCATGGATTTCACTTTCCATCCATAGCACACCATTAGACATGATGAGTCAGATCAGGAAAACTCCAGGAGCGCGTAGCTTTTGGAAGAGAACATATAGAATGTAACCACTGAAAAACAGCCAGCTCAGCCAGTGTGATGAGCAAGGCAGAAATGTCCCCAGCAGTGGCACTAGGCACTGCGCAGTGCCGCTTCCACCTGCTCCTGTGGAGATGATTAAAGACAGGGAGCAAACGGTGGCCAAACATCATCTGAGATTCACTCAAACCAGAGGACAAACACCAATGAAATCAGTCAGAAAAACGTGCCATATCCACAAATCAAGGACAGCAGTGAAAAAGGGAACATTTCTATAGCACTAAGCAGAGACAGCAGACAGTCATAAGCTGACCAGAAAAACAACATATTTCAAAAAATATATATTATACCAATAATAAATGTGTCTTAGCAATGAGTCAACAATTTCGCTGCAAGGTCTATTAACTGGAATAAACAAGGTCAAAACTACAATATGAAATTATATAATAACTATTGCCTCTAGATCATCTGAAGTAATGAGCCATGATGGAATTTCTGCACTTTAAGGGCCACCATGCAGCAATGAAACTCTCTACAATGTTCAGACATGTCTTCAGCTTTCTAGTTCAGCAGCCCAGCACTGTAAAAGCTCCATCAGTTAGTATACACTTCTATCCCAGCTTTAACCCATTCAAAGGCACATCAAAAGCTCCCCAGTAACTTAAAACATATTGCAAAAGTGGTTACTTTTTCCAGCCTTTAACTTTGATTTAATGCTTGAAAATTGAAAAGTTATACAACAAAAAAATCAGATGTGTACATGTGAAGGAAGATAAAGCCATGTTATTTATATAAGTCATGTCTTGTACAACCTGGTATACAAAGCGCTGCCTCATACAGGATGGGACAATATAGCTTATAATCTTAGACATGTCTTATTCACTGATAAACAGCAAAAGACCTGGATCTTTATAGCCTCAGATACAGAAAAGAAACAGCGTAAGACATAGACATTAACACTGAAAGACAACAGTATGCCCAATAAAGCTTGAGAAGCAGACAGCACAGAACAAAAGTGTCCCATACAGCTTAAGGCACAGACATTAACCCTAAACCACACTGAATGTCATGTCTCCAAAGAGACAAAAGAAGCCACATTACTAACAAATATGCAGTTTGGCCTTAGGAAATGCATCAGAATAGCTATCAAAGCTCCATTCAACAAGTCTGCAAGATTATTAGGTGTGATGCTTGTTCTATACCTCTATAAGACATCATGTCCTTAATGGATTGCAACAAAATCACCAAAATTCTGCTGTATACAAGCTGAAACAAGATCACACCAAGGGAGGATCATTGTATTGTGTGCCAAGCATTACAGAATCCCATGACATCTGCGCCTGCCATCCGGACACAACTACAAGACCCTGTGTCATCTCACCAACTGTGTGTCTCAACAACTGGCATCAGCCAGACTACAGGTTCACCGTCCCATATGTAGGCTGCCATCACCACCAGAGCAGAGACGGCTGCATTTGGAGTGGTGCTGTAACTGGGAAGCATAGACAGATGACAAGTGGCATCGTACCATGTTCAGTGATGAATCTCGGTTCTGCATTACCACAAATGACCGTTGTGTGCACATATGGCAGTGCCAAGGGGAGAGGACCACTTCTGCCAATGTTGTGGAGAGACACACCACCATTACTCCTGGCATCATGGTGTGGGGAGCCATAGGGTATGACTTCAGGACATCTCTGTTAGCAATTCAGGGGATCCTGATGGCACAATGCTAACTCAGTGACATCCTGTGTCCGCATGCCTTACCCCTCCTGAGACAGCACCCTAGTGAAGTCTTCCAAGAAGACAACGTCCGTCCACACACGGCATGTGTGTCTATGGACAGCATGTGTCATGTTGAGGTCCTCCCACGGCCAGCTAGGTCATCATTGCAATATAGTCACATGAGCTTTCATGACATGCAGATTCATTTCATTTCTACCACTCCGTCCGGAGGCTTAACTTTTTTTCAGAGTATAATAATATTTCAATTTGTTTTCACATGCATTTCAGGACAAATAAATAAATAAAGCTTGACATTTCTGGGTTAAATATTTCAACCAACAAAGACATTAAATGAAAAAATCTCAACAGCATTTTCCATGTTGAAGTCTTTTGATTTTATTTTCCAAAGATTTTAATGCAATTTTGCCAATCATAACATCTGTCTAATAACTATTTCTTTAACAATTCAAGCGAAGCAAATTCAGAACAGAATATCATGGAAAATGTTTGTGCTATATAAATAAAATTTAGCTGAAAGCCATATTTATTTAAGCTAACGAATCTATTCTGATTGCACACACATTTTACTTTTTTTTTAAATGATTTTACATTTTACTTGTAAATAAACACTAAAGATTTTGGTGTAAGACAGAAAAATGGTATTATTCACAAAAAACTGTATAAGTTCATTAACCTGCGACAACTACAATGTGTCAGAAAGATCCAGGACAATATCCAAGTTGATTTACTGCTAGCCTGAGCAGGAATATTCTGTTCAGAAAATACAAACATGTCACACAAGAAAAAAAAATGTCAGTATCTATGTCAAAGTGTCATCTTTGTTTTAAACAATACCACTAGCGCTACTCTCCAGAAATCTGAATATATACCTCCAACCTCACAAAATAAATATTTCTGAAGGGTTTCGATAATTCTATAGTAATTTTAATTACTATAACTTGTGTAATTTTCACCTGAGTCCAGTTCCAGCAGAAAAAAACTGGACTGTTGGACAACAGAGAAAACACAAATATGATTTTGAGTCAGACTGCCAACATATCATAAGTAAACAAACCATGTAAATGCAGTCAGCAGAATTCTCCATTTCCAAGAAACAGCATCTAATTCCAGACACCATATTTCCCTCATAATCACGAGCAGTAGGGTCACTTACTGTGTCACCTGCTGGGGGTTAACACGTGCTAACCTTAACTACAGCCTGGCTGTGGTAATCTGTTTTTGGCCCTGTGTTTAATCAGTGGAGACCTACTCCCCCTGAAGAACCAGCCAATTACTTTGTTCCATTTATCACAGCGATCCTGATCCCGTCAGGAAAAGCGTGTACAGTCAGTGTTCACCCCTCAGCTCAATCTGTCTGGGCCCCAGTACAGCATACAAGAGACAATAAACATTGTCACTCTTTGCATTTTGCGGTAATTCTGTCACTATGCCAAAAAACTGACACAAGATACAAGCAGAGACGGACATTCCAGGTCCAGAAAGTAAAAATCCAGACCGAAATTTTCAGTTGAGTACTCTCTGACTGTGACTCTTTATACTCAACTGGTTGGTTGAAACAAAATCCTGGTTTGGATTTTTACTTTCTGGACCTGAAATGTCTGCCTCTGGTTACAAGGTATTTAAAGAGAAAATTAACCCTCAATTAAGTTTCACTGCATGAATGACCTTGTGCTAATCACATACAACTTGTAAACTGAATGAATGAAACAGAATTTTCTTGAAGAGTGTATTTTCTATAATGTGTCCGATCAAACCAATAACACATAGTAAAGAAGACATGCATTTCCCTACCAAAGACCTCTCCATGGCATCCGATCTGGACCACTTTTAGAAGATCCAAACATTGCATTAGAATCTGAGGTACTGAACTAATTACATTTACTGATGTGTTGCTACATGGTTGTGTGTTTCTCTTCTCTAAACAGCATTTTTTAGCCATTCATCATGAACATTTTTTCTGCAATGCAGATATTCTAAAAAAGAGCAGCCATTAGTACACTATAAGAGAGTATCTATATATACACCACATGTAAGGTTTATCCAAGGATTATTTTTAGGAGCTGAATTTGAAAGGAAAACCATGAACATGGGGACCAAAAACCATCTTAAAGAAATTAAAGCTACACAACAAAAGAGGTACAAAATTATATATAAATATAAATGTATCTCAGTGGGTACTGCTGGCTCCATAATTAAGGAATAAAAGCATCAAATATTACTTGGATACTACCTAGACAAGCAAGGGCAGCAGTAGCCACCAATTACCATGAAGGACCTACAGAATCTGGTGGTAGACTGCAAGATCAGGCCACCAAAGCCCATATTAAGAGTTCTATACACACTGACCTGTATGCCAGCATAGCAAGAATAAAAAGCCTTCACTCAAAACAAAAGAACTCAAAGCCTGCCTGGGATTCTGCAGACAGAAACACAAGGAGTTGTGGTGTGGAGAAACCAAAACTGGCCAAAATGCAAACTGCTTTCTGTGGTTCAAGGTAACACTGTACATACCACAAAAACACCACTCCACAAATCAAGAATGACGGTAGCACCATTATGCTATGGGGATGCTTCTCACCAGCCATCATAACTGAAACAAAGAACTTAGCAATGGTGCAAATTACTGCAAGGGAGCCAGATTCAACTGAATTAACTTTTATATAATGACATTCTCAATCTGGTTGGCTTAAAGTACTTAACGCAGAGTCACAATAGCACATACCAACATTCCACAATTTAGAATAACAGTAGTGTAAATAGATCATAAGATAAATAAATTAAACTCCATAAACTGATAGGAGAAGAAAATGGCTGGCAGATCGAGAAGCTTCAGAAGAAATTCATCTTTAATCAGGACAATGAACTCACAGCAAAAGCAACACTGGCAAGAATGTAAATGTCAGAGAGCAGCCCAAAGTCCTGGCTTCAACTTCTTCAAGAATGTATAGCATGATTTAAACATCCCACAGTACAAATATGCTGTCCATAACCATAACAAGTGCACAAAACTCAGACATAGTCATAGACTCAAAGCTCAAAGTCATTTTAGCAAAAGGTGGTTCTACCAAATAAATATTTGAATATTCATGAAAGTATTAGGCCAATATATTTCAGTTTTTGAACCAGTAACCGTGGGGGTTGTGTGCCTCCCAATATTTAATTTGAATTCCTTCATCCCCTTTCCCCCAGTCACAAGACCTTTGTATTTAAATTAAGTTTTGTCCTCCCCATTATTAAACTCTCTCCTACACCTTTGCATGCACGGCATTGTACAGGCCAGAGCAGAGTATTCATTACTACATATTTACGAGTAGCTCAGTGGAGAGTCTGCCTCCCAGTACACATATTTATCTTCTTATTAGAAGAAGCAGTAACCTAGCAGAGCCTTTCATGAGTGTTAGCTTCTACTATTAACAAGACATTTCTGCAGCAAGCTTCACCGTCACTCTTTCTTCATGCAAAAATATCACTCTAAACAGCATTGTTTAGCCAACATTGAACATTGAAAAGCCACCTGTGTACTAAATCTTAACACACTACCATAAGTAAATTTTAAAACATTCATTATTCATTCAGGTAAACAGCACAGGATCATGATGACCCTGGAGCCTATCCTAGAAAACGGTTTGTCACAGGGAACACACAATCATACGATTTGGAAAGTATGGAGAGTGGTGTGTGTCTCAGGGGGTTCCGACAATGCACTCGTGATCGGGAAGTCACTGGTGCAAATTGCTGGCTTGGCCGCTAACAGGGACCGGCTGACCCAATTTTCTTAAATGTATGTCACTCTGGATAAAAGTGTCGGTTAAATAAATAATATGTAGTAAAATATAGATACAGCAGCTTGGTTACCCACATGCTTCTGGAGTGTGGGAGGTAACCTGAGTGCCCAAACATCACAAGAAGAACATGCAAAGTCCACATGAACAGAGAAGTTCCTGAACCACCAGCCCTAGAGGAATGAGGCAACACTGATACTGACTATAGCACCCAGCATTTACCTGTTAGACCTGGAAGCTAAGGCAGCTGCTGAAGTGTGTGCATGTCTAGTATGGGCCACTACATATGTTTCCTGTAGTTTTAATAAGGTTCACACACACATACACACACTGATGCTCCCACACACAAAGCAAACTGGTGGCAGAGTCAGCTGCTGATGACACTCCTAGACTCAGATAACATACAGTGATAGAAGTCAAGCAACAGGTGTGCTGGTAGCACGGCCAACCAAGCAACACCCAGAACACACAACGACTAACATGCTGTGCCCTTCTGTGACAGGAAACCGCACTTTTTGGGAGGAATCAGTAGAGGAGGGTCTGGAATGACCTCCAAAACAGCTTAACCTATATAGCAGATCAGTTGAGTTGAACTTTATTGTTATCCCCTGGGGGGCAATTTGTTTTACAGCCAGCAACACTTAGACAGACAACAGAGAACATTTTTTACAGTAAAAACAATTAAAAGTCACATTGATTTAACAAACCAATGGCACTCAGATGATGCACTAAAAATTATATAACAATCTTAGCTAATATTCAGGGGAAGCCCTACCAGATAACATTATCCCAAATTTCCTGTCGCTTCTCCTTCTCCACAGTCTTTTTTTCTGAATTACAGGAGAACCTCAAGCTAGAAGCAGCAAGAGTGATAAAGGGCGGTTTACTGGAAATAAAACCATCCCATCCTCTGCTGGGAAGCTGCCTATGTCTCCTTCAGGACTTCAGGATGCGTGTGCTGATGAGGTCAGTCTGTGACTGTCACTGCAGCCACTCAGTCTCAGATGTTACTCAGTTTCTATGAAAGCCAAGATGACTCGTATTCTGTCCCCTCACCCTTGTAATCGAATGCTGAATCACCCTGGTTTTAAACTTAACCAGGCATAATAAACCAGTGATACAGTTGTTATGCTGCTGTGGTGTTTATGTGGCAGCTGTGTACTCAGTATGGCTCAGACTCACAAACTATCAGCCATTACCATGACATAGTTCTCACCTTTCCGAAAAGCTGATTTAATGGAATTATATCTCTGCTTTGCCTCCATTAGTCTTATTTTATTAACTACTACTAAGAAATTGTGTCCATTTTCATATAATTGCTATTTGCTGCTATAAAGCAGAGTGTATTCAAAATATTATCATTGTTATAAAACAAGTACTAGTAATAATTATATAGAAAAATAACTGTTCTCATTGTGTCTGCTAGGGTAGACTTACACTATTAAGCCAGAAAATAACAGATAATATCCACATTCTTCCCCAGCACCCACACAAAAGAGCGTAGCTTTTGCACCTTTGCCCAAAGTACAAGCCAAACCCAGCAGACCTTTCTAAAATGACTGGTGACCTCTTTCTGAACTCACCATCACGGTGTGGTGATATACAGGTGAGTGACCCAGCTCCCCCCCCAACACACACACACAGCTGTGCAATAACATATATTAGGGGACAGAGCCAAATAAGTTAAATAATTTCTACGTAATGTACCCAAAAATCAGCATGTACCATCTCCGCATTTCTTATACAAAGAAAATGATTTGAAATATTCATTTATATGTATTTAATAAATTAATGTATTGCAGATGGTTTGTACAATTGTATTGCAGATGAATGGTTTGTGCAACTAAAAAAAATATAAAACTAAAACTATAAAAAAATATATCTGTAACTACAATTTTTATAAGGAAGCAGGCAATGTAACTATATATCAAAAAATCGTGAACACGTCATATAATGTTTTGGTGTTTTATTTGTGGTTATAACGATTTGTGAGAATTTACTGCGTTAGTTTGTGTTTTAAGTTACAACTTGACATAAAAATACACAGTATGAAAAAAAAAACCCAAAGCCACTTGCCTTCGTGTTCTGCGTGTTCATCAGTTTCTACCTGCCTGCTATCAGCGCCCTTTCACTTGCCTTATGTGA
>JAODKE010026354.1:0-20217 GCA_026779605.1 Mormyrus hasselquistii
CGGGGCCATTTTGATGGTCCCGCTGTCATCATCAGCAACCCTGAGGGATCTGTTGGTAGGTCCTCACTCATTTCAAAAATACATTAAAAAATTTAATCAAACAAAAATCACCATTCAGTAAATTTTTTTGTATAATCTGGAGTTCATATGTCTTTCAACTACAAATATTTCTGGCATACATTTTCTGTAACGCCAAACTTTTAGCATAAAAAAGGCTAATTTTCATGCAAAAAAAAAGCATTTAAAATGAAAATCTTTGTTATAATTTGCTGTCATGGATATTTGGAAACTGCCGTCTACTAGATTTGCAATTGAAAGAAAGTTAATTGCCATTCAATGTGCAAAGTACCAAGGCACACAACAAAAGAAGTAAACAAAACAAGCAGAAAAAGGAAACTAAAATGAGAGAGGTACTCAGCGTAAAGGGGAGTGTGCTAAATCCTGCCCCATTAGCCTACTCATTATTTTGGGAAAAAAAAAATCATTTGAAACTTCCCAGCAACATTGTTGCTTACAACATGCTGTATAGAGCTTATCGCGGTTTATTGTTTTTCAGGGTGAATGTGGGGATTAACGGAGTAATTACACTAGGAGTCACGATCATGGATAACACAAAGCTACTTGTTGATTTTTCTATTAGCACCTTTTGAGAATCACTCCGAAAACAGTGGTGGAAACAGTGGTGGGCAGGAACAAGGTGAACAGAAAACAGAGTACAAATAAAAACAAAACAAACAAAACCCCCCTGATCAGCAAGAGAAGAAATACATCTTTAAAATGTAAACTTTTGCGGGGGCATTGTGGACAATAATCCTGGTATCAGGTAACAGGTTTGGCATTAGGATCAGCAGGTATATCGGGGGCGGTAGGAAAAAAAAACACCTATTGTTCCAACCAAACAAGGAACAGGTGGACTTAAACACGACATTTTAGGTCACCTGTAAGGACTCTGGGCAGGACATAACATACTACTTCACAAGTAGAATCACTAGTTCAGTGGGTATCTCCTGAATGTGACTATGACTCAGAAGCACCATTGGACTACAAGTAGGTTTCTTCAATTTGTTTTATTTATCATCCCATTGACCAAGGTCCTCAGCTAGAACATAGTGGCAAACACGACTCTACTTATAATTGAGGAATAATTTATTTTCACGGTTGTAATGACACCATTTGGAAGGTTAAGAGCAGTGTCAGCCATGCGAAACATTAATCATCAAGACTAAAGAATGTAGAATGTGTTTTTCAGAATTTCAGTTCTATAATAGAGGAAAAGATACAGTAGGAAATATGAAAAAGCATGTCCTGGTAGTGATTGGCATGATATCACTTAGTTTCTCAGGGCTATAGCAACATCTCACTCTCTCTGCTTATGTCCTAATTGGTTGATTTAGTTCTATTATCTATACTGTCACTGGAAATAAATAAAGCTCATTAACAAGAAACCACCTACGTCAAAGGCCCAAAGCAGATTATTCCCATTTTCTGTCCTTGTTACTTGTCAGTGTGAGGAAGAAAAAAAACAAATTAGTTACCAACTCCAAAGTCTGTCCTGGATATGCCAGTAGAGTGGCATGATATCAGCGAATAGTCATAGTCACAATTTAATTGTTTAAGTGAAAGATTATAATTAAACCACGTTGCTTACAGCATTTTCATGTCAACTTTGAAGGGTCGGCTGCAATTTAGTAATATTACATTTTTGTAAATACAACTGAAATCCAATGCTTATAATCATATTTCTCTTACATAATTGTACTTATAATGGCTTGACATTATATGATTGTGAACGCTGTTGGGAACAAATCATTCTCCTAAACATATATATTATTTAGCAGTGAATCATTCATAGAAAACAAAAATAAAAAGAGCAATGGGAACCAAGGGTAAATGTACCTATTAATTTTACAGAAACCTTACGTACTGTTTGAAGCAAAAAAAAAGGCAGCATGATTTCCAAGTTAGGCACTGCAAGAGAATTATCTTTTTCTGGGGAATTTTATCATTGGCAAACCCTGATTATATTTTTTATTAATTTTTACTGCACTTCACTGCAGCAAAAGAACCAACGGCATGCCAGTAAAACAAATCTGGATTTAAGTTCTTGAGCCATTCTGATATTCAAGAGCAATGTCTTCTAGAGCCTTTGACATTATGGGCTTTACTAAGGTTTCCCAACATTTTAATTTCTATGAATTGGTTTATAGTATACAAACATTTCCCACACTGGTAAAACATGACTCAGGTGCCCATTTAACAGTTTCCATGTATTCAAATGTGAACATAACACATGAACAAAACCTCCAAAACCATCTCAAGGATGAGGGTAAGTGCTGCTTTGTTTTTAAGCAGCGGACTGAGGATACCCTCCCCCTCTCATAGTTAGCTCTTGTCAGCCCAAGTATTTCAATGACCTACCAATCTCGTCTTCTTGCTTTACTCTTGCTGTAGATAACTGAACATCAACAGGTCACACCATTGCAGTAACTGTCACAGACTGGTGGTGGATTGCACTCTTTTCATTAGATGCAAATTTGTCGATGGCTTTACTCTAGTTTCTGAAAACATCGAAAACTAATTCTGGGGCAGCTTTTCCAGTGTATGGGGAATTTTTCATCCTTACCTGCTTTCACACAGTTAAAACCAACTGTCTTGAAATCTTGAGAACTCTGCTTCTTTTTGTGTCTCAGCAAACTGTGGATGGGGTTGTTGAGGCTGTGTGTAAACAGGAGTTATACCTTCTGTTGTTGGTGCCCCTTTCTCCGTCATTACACCTGCAGCAAAAAAAAGAATCTCACTTAATCATATCCAAGTCTGGTTCCTGCATATATGCTTTTCACTGAAGAAAACAGGATATACCTTTCTAACCTGGTGATCTCTTTTTGTTCTCGTCTATCAGCTGGATCAGTTGAACTGTAGCTCACTGAACTGCAACCTTTCACTTTTTCCTTTCTCCCTTCTGTGTTCCAGCTGATCTGCTGCCTCTCTCACAAGCTTCTCTGCCTGCTGGATTCACTGATCCATTGTGCTTCTCGCTTCCTGCTTGTTGGCTCGTTCAACTGATCTGCAATAACTTGCTCTTGCACTCAGTCAGTCTATTTACTCCTTTAGTAGATTACTATTGTGCCGATTCTGAAAGGCACAATGACTATGGTTTCACCCTATATATGTGTGTATGTGTGTGTATGTAGTATAGTAAGAAATAATATATATAATATAGTAACACAAACTCTATTTCATATTTATTCAACATTTTAATGGCTTTTGTTATCTATTTTATTTTTTGCTTTTTGGGAGATTTGTTTTGCTTGCTTGTGTGTCCTTGTGGGGTTCCTCCAGGCACTCTTGTCCATAGGTGTGCTTGTGTGAATGGATGGTGTGTGACTGTGCCCTGCAATGGGTTTGCGTCCCATCCTGGGTTCCCTTCCTTGTGCCCATAGCCTCCAGGACAGGCTCCAGACCCCCTATGATCCTGAATAGGATAAGAAGTTTCGGAAAATGAATGAATGGATGGATAGATAATTGTTTCTACTGAAATTCAAGTCAAGAATCAAAAACATTAAACAGTGTTGATATGACTATTACCATATTCATAAATTCAATTAATTATTCATGAATTCAAGCAAATTTTATTGGTGTCTTTTTTTTATTCTTGTTTATGTTATTTGTTTGTCAGGCATCATCCAGGAGTAATGAAATATCTAGTGGACATGTCCGTGGTAGGGGTGGGTAGGCACCGCTGGAGTTTGAGGAAAACCAGTTCATGGAAATTCCAGGACTTAATCCAAGGACTGGATACTGCTGTGAATCATGGGATCCCAGAAACACCCCTTGAGCAGCTTTATGGAATGCATCAAGCTGGATCTGTTGCCATGGTGAGGTCTTCTGAAATTAAATTCTGGCTACACAGAATCCAGATGCAGAATTTAAATTTTAGTAAAGGTAGAATCCAAAGACTCAAACACAGACTCAAACAGAGTTCCAGTGAGTACTATCTGAGGTATTTTCTCCCAGTGGTGAACGAATGCTACAATAAATACCCCCCTGACTCCTCACCCCACTCAGTCACCAGCCCTCCAGATTGATTGATATTGTATTTTTTTTAAATGTTGCACACTGCACATTGCAATTTAGTATTGTATGTCTTGTATAGTATGGTTTATTTTTGTATTGTATATGTACAGTTGGATGTCACTTTTGTGTATATTGCTGTAGCTCTCTTTGAATTTCCTTCAAGATCAATAAACTACTACTTCTATTATTACTATTGTACTACTACTACTACTATACCACAGGACACATTAAGAGGTCTTGTGGAGTCCATGATTCAATGGGTCAGAGTTGGTTTGACAGTAGAAGGGGTTCTACACAATATTAGGAAGGTGGTTTTAATGTAGTGGTGTAAATATTGAGGGGTGCATGTCCCAATCGTCTCCCTGCTTCCATAACGTTAGCGCACGCACACACACACACACACACACACACACACACACACACACACACACACACAAACACAAATCCAATTCGCTGACGAATATTTAATATCGGAAATTGTAATTAAAATCTGCTTCATTTATTTCATTGTTTAAAATCAATTTAAAATGTATTATATTATTTGAAGTCTAGTACTGGCAATAGTACACATACTTCACGTTTTTAGCCAGGTATATTTAAATATATAACAAATAATACACTCTTTTCCTGAATAAACAAGATACCTCCTCAATAAGGCATGCTAATCAAAAGGAGGTTCAATTAACTGCCTTTCTTTTGAAATCCAAAACCATGCTGTCGATTTAGTTCCAACCTCCCACACATTCATTACTTGTTGACATATAAATGCATGCCTCTAAAATCCAAATGCACCCCTGATCCTACATTTATAAAAATGTATATGTGATGTTTCAAAAAATTTTAAATCTTCTTGAGAGTTGAAAAAATGTTTCAGAATGTATCTTTTGTGCTTGTCCTCTGTTTTGAGAAAATTTCCCACTAAGGAAAAATAGTACAGATATCATACTTTTTCAGATACTATGGTATGAAATACTACTGAGCTTTTTCCAGACATTTGGATGTCTACCTGCTTGTTTTGACCCCTTGTTGTTCCTTTGTTTTCAGTTTTCCTGTGGAGTTCAGTTTTGTTTGAATAAACCCATCTTTTGAGAGCTGCACTTTGGATCGTCTTTCTGCCATACCCAGGCACTGTTGTAGAATGGCCAGATCATATTGATAATACCATGGCTCTTCCACAGACTAATTCATGCTGGGATATACATCCCTCATACCCTCCCCTGACCCAGTGGTGCTCAGTTTAGAGCCACTGACCATGAAGCCAGAAGCCCTAGGTTTTGTTCTGGCCTGAAACATGGAGTCCCACAGGCCCAGGAATAGAGTAATGAGTTCTGGGAACCCCAGGTATGGTTCTTCATGTACCATAAAGTGCCCCAGGCATCCAAAAGATGGCATTCCCTGCGCCCATGGACTTCTGAAGAAGGGAATGAGAGATCCAGTTCCTGGTTCAGCTGAGGACCTCATGTCTCCAGTTCATGGCCTAACAGAAGAGTCCACTCTACTCAAGTTAGGTGTTTGGATCAGTCATTGGTTTCTATTCATATTAATATACCTCAAGGAGGTAGGGGATAGATTGTCCTCGCTTTCCCCCACTTCAGACCCCAAGAGGTGGGCAGAGTATGGAGATGTCTCCTGCATTTCCATGACTTGGCAAGATTTCCCAGCCCAGAGGAGTTTGCTGCCTTGCCAGCGTTACAAGTCTCCAATCCAGAATCCTGTCAGATTCCCAAGTCCCCAACCTGTAAGGGACCACCAGTTCCCCAGAATTCCAAGTCCCCAGCCCAGAGGAGACCAGTGGACTTCCTTCACTTCCAGGAAGTGTCACGCCTGTCTCCCGTTTAAAGAAGAAGAAAAACACATAACCCACAGAGTCCATCTTCACCTCTGCAGCATCACCAGTGCCCATTTGGCCAGCACCCATCTATCATCAGACTCCAGCAGACTCCAGCCTTGGTCCTTTTTTTCGTAGAAGCCATCAGCATCCTCCAAACCCACTGCCAGAAACCTTGCAAGTTACCACAAGCTCTTCTTGACACTCCCATGTGGCTGCTACTGTCCATTAACCCTGTCCTGACTCCATTAATTACCGTAGTATTCCCCAGTCAGTTGCATTAACCCAGCTACTTGTGCTTTATCTGTCTTTAATACCCTTTTGGTTTCATGCACCACTCCAGTCTGTCCCGTCCCTAGGTGTCCTTGGTTTCCATGTCTAGACACTCTCCAACACTCTGTGTTGTCCCTGGTTGTTGGTTTTGTTCTCCTGTCTTTGTCCCCTGGCAGTACCCTCACATGCCCAGTGTTTGTGCTTCTGGTGGGCGTACTGCCAGGATCGGTCCCTGTCCTGCCGCCTTGTACTGTATATGCCAGTTCCCTGGTTGGCCAACAGATATTGCTGCTCATCCTACTGTACTTAGCCCCTTATATGTTCTCCTGTTCCCCTAGCCTTTGTTTGGCTTAATGGACTGAGAGGCAGCTGTATTATAAGAGCTTCCATTTCATCCCTTTCCCTTTCAACAATGTTAGTAATTCTAACATTTAAGGTTCCTATGTATTGTTTATCCCTGTTTGTAGTGATGCTCTGTATCATTCTTTCTAAACGTCCCTGATGTTTCAACCTGTTGCTATTTGATGATTGCCCTCACCCTGTTGGTCCTTGTCCTTAGTGTTTAACTGCCCACACCTGTCTGGTTGTTCAGCCTTGTCATGTATGCATTTATGTGCCTGTTCTAGTGTTCAGTTAGCCATTGAGTATGTCAATGCTAACTGTGTTTGCTGTGTGCTTCCTATATGTGTTGTTGTCTTGCTTCTTGCCTGTTTCCTATTGATGTATAGTTAGTGTTTGGTTGTCTACCTGCTTGTTTTGGCCCTTCAGTGTTCCTTTGTTTTCCATTTTCCTGTTCAGACCTGTTCAAATAAATCTTTCTTTTGAGAGCCACACCATATTTCTGCCATGTCTTTGCCCCATAACAAATATATTATTAGAAGATAATAAGGAAACCATGGTGCCGACATAAAGCTGAGCATCCACCTAGATATATCTAGGCAGTTCTTGCGCTGCCTCCCTGGAATACGACCCACACATCAATTTGGTTAACTGACAAGGACCAAAAATTGCTTATGGCTCAGTATGCACGATTCCCTAATTTCTTGAAATGAAGTATAATTACTAACAAGGGGATCCAGATGTTTTCCAAGTGTTTGGCCATCCATAAGCATCCATAGCTGTTTTCATCGCATCCAGTGCTTGCGGCGGCCTCTTCTAGTAACGTGTCAACAGTATCAACATTTTATTCAGTTGTGCATTTATCTATATCTGTTTTTGTGTGGAATTAATCCCCATATTCATGGGAAACACATATATGATTACTCCTGGATGTCAGCAATAAAACCCCTTGCCATGAGAAACACCGGACGGGAGATCAGGGAGAACTGAATGTACTTGACTAACTTGGTGTGCTACATCTGACAAACCCCAAGACGACCACAGGATATACCATGGTAAGAAAGCATCAAAAGTGGTGTGATAGGACACGGAAGTAGGGCAAATGTGGAGGACCAACCTGGATAAGCCAGCATTCTCAACAGTAATGCTAGCTAAAGGTCACTCACTAGATAATAAAATTGACCACATCAGACTCATGAAAGCTTCACAGGGCAACATGAGAGATTGCTGTGTTTATGTGCTTACCGAGACAAGCCTGAATGGTAACCATGGCAGCCTCACTATCCAGTAAGCTACAGGGAAGTGGTCTGCCTGTACAGTATATGTAAACAAATCACAGTTTCCCAGCTCTATACACTACATGTCGAATTAATCACAGAAAAATGCCAACCCTTCTATTTCCCACAGGAATTATCAGTGAATGTTAAAATGGCAGTCTATGTACCTCTGAGTGCTAATATGAAGGGGCTCTAAGCAAGCTTTTTAATACAATCAGCGAGTTACCCCAACGCATTCTTCATCATTGGAGATTTTAACCAGTTTTGCCAATGTTCCACCAACTCGTGAACTTTGCAAGTCTATCATTGGTTATGTTAATAGTGCTGTGTTCTATTTGAAATCGTAACTTGGAAATTCCAAGTCAAAAATTGGAAACTGGAATGCCCCCTGAAGTGAATTACAGCTCGTGAACTCCACATAAACCTGACATCAGGATTCAAGATAGCTGCCCATTGCATCAACAGAGTAAGTGAAAGCTGTAATATACATTATTTACTGGCACTTCTGTCTTACTTGTGTCAGTCTAAATTGATCATTCTCATAGTCAAACCTATATCTGTAGACTTGGTGCTACAGTAATGTGTCCATTATGGCAAAATGTGTTGCTGTTTACTGGTTATGTTAGCAATCCTAAACTAATTGAAAGTGTAAATTCCAGATTAAAAGTCAAAAGGTCAAAGGGTGACATCAGCTAAAGTGGGACATATTTCGGGTACATTTTCCAGAAATACTAGTAAAGGTTTCTCAAGCCAGTTGTGGCTTTAGTCAAGTCATTAGTTGCGTATATGCGTGGAGAATTTTTTGAGATGGTATACAATTTATCTGTGACTGAGTTTTGATCATGGAGAGGTTCTGTTTTGTCCTCATATCAAGTTGTGATGTTAACAATGTGTCTGTTTGGGCTCAAGCATGAACCTGCTTGAGGATCCCCAGAGGACGTCTCCATTTCCCAGTCCCTTACTCCAGAGTGCAAAAGATCCCAGCAGTTACTACTTGGATCAGAACTTGATCACTGATTGAGGTGGGAGGCATCAACACCATAACAGATTAGATTATGATATTATTATTATTATTGTTATTATTATTGTTGTTATTATTATCAATAGATTCGTAATACCATTAATAATGTTGTTTATGATAACCTTTTCCTTTGTGTGCTGTAAACAGCTGCTAGGAGAACGTGGATTCTGCATCAAGTCCATCAAAACCATCATCACCCATGCCCATGCCAGCAAATGAGGGTTTTTACTGTGAGCAGGCCCTGCTCATAATTGACCAGATGTGGCTGCACATGCAAGCAGAAGGTGAAGGTCTCCCGAAAACCCTGACGGACCTCGATTCACGACTGAAGTCTGAAAAGGCCAACAAAAGGCAATTATGGAAGGATGTGGCAGAACAATTGGGCAGCCATTTTAAGAGATGGTTTTGCACTGAAAAGGTAGCCAGGAAATGGCAAACTCCTGTAGATGCATACAAAAAGGTGTAAGACAATAACAGAAGTACAGAGAAGGGAGCAATGCACTTTCAGTTTTACTCTGAGATAACATTCTGGGAGTGCAACACAATGATATTGTTGGGATGGCAGAGAGACTAGACATGCATATTGTAGGCCCAACAGTAAGACAATGCAACAGTACCATGGCAAATGCTGACACTGCATCCACTATCCAGCTCAACTTGACCCCAGTGACACCACCAACTGACACACTGGCGCCTTTGCGTAAACGGCAAAAGGTGGATGATGAGGTGATGGAGTTCCTGAGGGACTTGGAAGAGGCCAGTCAGCAGTGCCATGAGGAGACTCTGGCACAGCTGAGATCTGTCCAGCAGGTTTCTGAGAAACTAATGAGTCTCTACTTTGTGGAGTTTTGATGTCAGATTTGTTAGTTCTCTCTTTTGTGCATGTTTGGCACAAAAGACAATTTATTAGACACTGTCTAATTGTGTCTT
This sequence comes from Mormyrus hasselquistii, assembly GCA_026779605.1. Lineage (NCBI taxonomy): Eukaryota > Metazoa > Chordata > Actinopteri > Osteoglossiformes > Mormyridae > Mormyrus > Mormyrus hasselquistii. The sequence continues at coordinate 9,743 of JAODKE010026354.1, forward strand.
GTTTGAATACATTTTTGTCTTGATGTTCATTGAGACTCCCCACCCCTGAACACTTCACTGAGGACTATGAATACAAGGTGAAACAGTTGGTTGAGGAAAAGACATCTTCACTGGCACACACAGTGTCCTGATATGGCAACTATCAGTTGCACTGATGACATCACTGAGCACACAGAGGCAGTGGAAAGCAGCAGCAGATGCTGCTTTCTCACAAGCATTTGGCAGGGAGATCCCATTGTGCAAATGATGTTTAGCACTTATTGGATGATCCTGTGTGCTGTTGACTGTGACACATTATACTTGTCTGATATCTCCCTAAAGCTCTTTTGGTTGGCCATGTACCACAGGAACATCAGCACATTTTGTCACGGGGACTGATGGTAGACATTGACTTGGAGCTTCATTAGGATATATTCAAACTGTGGCTTGGTGACTCAGAAATGGCATGCAAGAGGGTAGTCATCCGTGTTCAGCATGACCTCCCACTCTGTTCCAGTCTTCAGGATGATGACTCACTATGTTATTCACAGCACAGTTGATATCAGCGTCCTATGAGAAAACTGTATTTAAGGAAAGATTATCGGTAATTAAATATTACACTCATATCCACTATCACTGTATTATTTCTATTAAAGTTAATTCCTGCTGCCCGAGGCAGAGCGAAACTTCCAAATATTATTAAGTATTATTAATATTATTAATTATTATTAATTATTAATAAATATTAAGTGCATATATTAAAACTTATATTACACATATCCCATTTTACCGGTTAATATTATAAATTGAATTGGAAATATTACATTCACTGATAATTATTCCGAAGAGTTTTCACCCTTTGTGCAACATTATTAACTACGAAATAAATGATTAAAAGACAGATTGAAACACAAAAAGACGTTTCTGACACAATGAAAAATGCTGAAAATAAATAAAAACAAACATACCTTAGGCGGTCTTTTACTGTGTTTTTAAGATTCAGATCATATTGGCTCAGAAATCATTTGTATTCTGAACAAACGAGCAAGACAAAGGTTTTCCTGGAGGCGTCCATCTTGTTTTTCCAACTTGGTTAACTGGAAGGCGGACAACTCATGTGTGAAGTCATTCCCAGTCCTAAATTGTGACTTCTGAGGTAAATTGAACACAGCATAAATATTAGTGGATGTAACTGCTGTATAAACTATCAAGACCCGCACCAACCAGAAAGCCAGCCTGACTGGAGAAGTCCTCACACTGTTAAAGATCTGTAATGCTGCTCTCAGGTCCAGAAACACTGCAGCAAAGAGAAAGCAAGCGCAGAATCTCAGTCACTTTAGACAATAAGGAGACCTGCTGCTTATGCCAAGGTTTCCAGACCATTGCGGGCTATAAGCCTACCCCTCAAACATGCCAACAGCCTTCATTCCTCTGACTGTGACGGCCATGGGCACTTTTGCTGCCCACTCTACTGAACCACTGACCTCCACTGAACCAGACATATCTGTCCACTAGTGCAATCTTTCACTTGCACTTGCACTGGCATTTGCACTTCTATATAGATAAAAGGATAATTTATTTAACGGTACATGCTGCTATATCCTATAACACACCAGAAGAAGATACGCTACAAAAAAGTTTTTTCAAGCTGCTTCTCCCTCCAAAGGCACTATGGATCACCATGGATATGAACTGTATGTGTACTGTATTATGTGTATGGTGTATGTTGTTATTTTAATGGTCCCTTAGTTTTTACTTTTAAATGTTTCACTGTTGGTCTAGAAGAAATGGTATTTCATTCTTGATTGTACGAAAGTGCATGACAAAATGACAATAAAAAGAAAATCTGTATAAATTACAGATATCTGGTCATGCCCTACAGACTTGCTAATGTCCCCTCTGCTGTAGTCATTCATGAATGATAAACTTGTGGTCAGAAGTTTATATGAACTTATGATAAATTTTCTTGCCATAGCAGTCCTGGGCTTCCAATGATGATTTTTACAGCAGTTCTTTTCCTGTGTCAGAATGACTATACAATACACGATTTTTCTGATCTTGCTTCATTCTCTGGCAGTGATTCCCTGTCTGACATGATGGGGATTCCCAGCAATATTGTGACAATATGGGATAATACGTTGCCCGTTGTGGCAGCTGCGGTGCGTTGTTCTGCATTTTGTTTGTTGTTTTTGTGTGTTAATGTAGTTTTTTCCAAACCAACGAGAATAAAATACTCAAGAGAAGAGCTCCTCAACATCGGGCATTCATTGCCTCCCGACATGACTCTGGCTTTTTTTTTACTGACTTTTTAAAAGTTGCAATCAAAAGAGCTGTTCTATCTTGTGGTGTTTGAAGCTGGCATCAGGTGCTCAGGTGCACTTATGGAGGAGAGGACTGCGGACACTTCTACCATCAATTCTACTAGCGAATCTATGCTTACTATGCAACAAATTAGATGAGCTACAACTCATGATAACAAGGAAGAGAGATACCATGGTTACAGCTGCCTTGTGTTTCACAGAGATGTGGTTAAACGAGAATATTCCGGACAACGTGCTACATCTACCGGTGTTCCAAATCTACAGAGCCAACACGGAACTGTCGAACCACGAACAGGAGGCAGAATTTGTTTTTATATACATGAAAACTGTTGTAACAATGTTGTACTTCTGTCATGGATTGCACCGAGGAAGCGCCTTTGACATCACATAGAGATTTCCTGTAATGTCTTCGGGGTTTCCAGAGAAGGGAGTATAGCAGCAGCTGGACTGCTCACTCACTGCCGGCTCCGGGAACCGGTTATAGTACACCACCCTCTGACAGCTGAAGCCCATCAGAGTAAATGGAAGATCCTACATATCTTAGATCTTGAGCATACTTTTGCAAGTTCAAGCAGTTCTGTTCCATATTCCCCCCCACCTGTCTAGACCTCTGCTTGCCTGTTACACTGACTCTGTTCTGTTTTCCCAACGACAATTCCAGCCTTGCCCTCTGAGTTGCCAACAAACCACATTATATTCCTTTTCCTGGAGCACAGTCCATTAAATAAAGCCTCTTGTATCTGATTGATCCACAGCAGCGTCCTCCCTCTTCATACGACCCATATTGTGACAAATTCTGCTGAAATCATGCATCCCAGACCTGGAACCTTTATTCATCTACGACAAGCCTTTTTACTCCCCTTGTGAATTTGCATCTTTTATTTTGTTATGTGTTTAAATTCCACGTCACACCTGCAAAAAAAAAAAAAAAAAAAAAGCTTGTTGAATAAATCATCAATATTGAACAGAGGAACCCAAACTCAACCCCAAAAAAATTATTATGGGTGACTTCAACAAAACGGATCTGAACATAGTACTTCCCAAATACGGACAGTGCATTACACGTGTCACATGGGAAAATAGAAATCTGAACCACTGCGTATAAAAATGTATATCGCTTCTTTCCTCATTCTGCGCTAGGAAACTCTGACCATGCAACAATTCATCTCATTCCAGCATACAGACAAAATCTGAAAACTGCTAAACCTCTTCTTACTATAGTATGATGGAGAAGTGGAGTTGTAGAACAATTAAAAGGATGCCTTGACTCCAAGGACCGGGACATTTTCAAAAATGCTACTAACAGCTTGGATGAATACATGGACACTGTAACATCATACATAAGCTTCTATGAAGGCTGTTGTCAGGTATAATAATGATAAACCATGGTGTACAGCTGAACTCAGACTCAACTCAACTGCCCAATACACTTAATGAATTTTACTGTAAAAGCCATATTCACGCATCATACAGCCCTCACCTTCATAGCTCATTCCTTTTCACTGGCCATCTTCACACCTGGCTTCCTGCATACCTCTCTCACATTCCCCCCAGCTCAGTCCCCCTACATCCAGCCACCCCTCTATGAGAATCAATGAGAGACTTGTAAACAAAATCTTCAGATGTCAGAATACAAGAAAAGATCTTGGTCCAGACTCTGTCTACCCAGCCATTCTGAAGCACTGTGCAGATCAACTGTCACCTGTCTTCACATATATCTTCAAACAGTCACTGGATCTTTGTGTTGTTCCAGCCTGTTCTAAATCATCCACAATAATACCTGTTCCAAAGAAACCAAGAAAGTCTCTAGCCTACATGACTACAGACCAATGGCTCTCACATCTGTGGTTATGAAGGCCTTTGAGAGACTTGTGCTGTCGTACCTTAAAACCATCATGGATTCATTGCTTGACCCACTACAGTTTGCCTACAGAACCAATAGGTCTGTGGACAATGCAGTTAACAGTGGACTCCATTTCATGTTCCAACACCTGGACTGCCCTGAGACATATGTTAGGATTCTGGTTGTGGACTTTAGCTCTGCATTTAATACGATTCTCCCAGAACTAATGCAGAAGTGGTGGAGCGGTCAACCAAGACCCAGAAAATACCCAAATTGCAGACTGCGCCACCCAGGCCTTGCACCTGGAGATATACTCCTCATAATATAAATAGTGCAGAAGCACACAGGTTTGTGAAACCGAAGGAGGACAGAGACACAGCTCAAATCAACACTTTATTCTGACCACCACAGGATTGTTATTCCCCTGAAGCAGTTAACACCAGTTTCCAGGGATCACAACATCGCATTCCTCAATCGGAGGACGAATGACACTCGCTCACACTGGACCTCAGACGGTCCACAGGGCTCCAACACCTGCATGCACATACGCACCGGGTACCTAGGCCAAGTGAATTGCACCAACTAGGGTGAGGACCACCACCAGTGAGACAGGGCCCAACTCAGGCCTCTACCCCTGAAATATAAATAAAACAGAGGATTGGAATTACAATCACACTCCAAGGCCTGTTATACTGCGTAAGGCACGTACAAATAAAATTACCCCAAAATGTACGACAGAAACAAACACACTGCAAATCAAATAATCATCCCGATACAGGGCAAATCACTCAAAAACACCCAAAGCAAAACAAAACTAAATTAGATACAATTCAGATAAATAAGGAAACAAAACATTAAATGCAAACGGAAAATACAAATAATCCAAAAGATACTTCGAGCAGCAATATACCACTCAAAAGAAATAAAACCAGATGCCTGATAAATCCACAGTCCCACAACAGAGCAAATGTCGCTCATCCACATGGGGCTACTCCCCACACTGACCCCACGTTGGGATGACCTAACGCACGTTGAGGATCGCTGAGGCTACGGCGTTGCGAAAGCTGCATCACAGGGGTAAAACAAAACAGCAGTGAAGTCCAGCGCGCCGGGATAACCCTGGAACATATTACCACAAATCAGGCATGGACACTATACCTTAGCCAACCAATAGTCCAGTCGCAGACAAATGACGACAGCACGGACCTGCTCCTACAGCTCCGTCGACTGCAGACCCAAAGAACGTCAGTTTATACATCGAATAATGTTCCTAATGGGACCGCAGCAAATCTCACTTACAACAGGCTTACTGGGAGAATAACCTTTGCATACACCGGCATTCCGCGGTACGAACTACTTTATTCCGTGTAACAGTAGGGAAAGTGCAAATTGACCATGCAGCCCCGCTGCCTAACTACAGCTGGCTTGCCAAATCGCCTCAGTTCAGACATTCCTTTCCAGACTTATATACGATTGGGTACTGCCCCCTAGGGACTAGGATGGCTCAATAGGACATGATAGAGGCCAAAATACTCACCCCGCTACACAGACAAAATATCACGACTGTCTGTGCCTGATCCACTATGTATGTGGATCAAAAGCTTTCTCACAAACAGAACGTAATGTGTGAGAATGGGAAAACATCTCAGAACCACGAAACATCAGCACTGGAGCTCCACAGGGCTGCATGCTTCCTCCTTTTTGCTCTTCTTTCTGTACACAAACAACTGCACATCAGGGGAACCATCTGAAAAACTGATTAAGTTTCCAGATGACATAACCCTGATCAGACTGATTCAAAATAGCCATGAGTCAGCATACAGAGAGGAGATCAAGCAGTTGACGGTGTTGCTTAACCAACCTAAAGCTCAACGAAGCCCAAGAAACTGTTGAAATGGTGGTGGACTTCAAATGAAATCTCCCACCCTGTATCCCACCCATAACCATACAAGGCCAAACTGTCATCACCATTGAATCTTCCTAGGAACCACAATTTCTCTTGACTTGAAAGGGCAGTTCAACATAACCTCCATCACAAAGACAGCCCAGCAGAGGATTTACTTTCTGAAGCAGTTAAAAATGCACCATCTCTCTCAGTCTATGATGGTTCCAGTAAGGAAATGTGTGAAATAAAGTACTATATACCACATCTCTCCCAAAAAGAACATTCTCCTTTTTGTTTTAACATGGAGAAATCATAATGTAAATGTAAAAAAGGTCATTTGACTATCTAGAACAAATGTGAGCAATTTGTTGAGTCATGTATTGTATTTGAAAGAGCTCAATGGAATCTTTGACATTCAGGTGATTGTGTCAGAGGGTGTGACATTTTAAAACGTCCTTGGTGTTTTTATGAGTTGATGAATCCCGGAGGCAGCAACACTTCATTCGGAATGTAAAATATCAGACACTTCTTACTTTGTAAATTCAGGCTCAAGTGCTATAATCGTAGGAGATTACAATCTTGTTCTCTTTGCTAATAGTGAAATGGCTGACTTTGCTTTTCCTTCCTTCATTGCCTTTGTTAAACTTGTATCAACTAAAGTCCTGCAAAACAGCCCCCATTCCTTTCTCCCAACTTTGTTACATGGTTCTATTCACTGTCCCGTCAGAAATGACACTGAGTTTAAAAACATCTGTTTAGTCTTTCAAATTCACTCAAGAAAAGCAAGTCTGCTGTTCAAGCTGAAAGATTGACATGCTTGTGCTGCCTTTCTAAGACATGCTTAAAAAATCTATGAACCAGTACCCCTAGTATGTGTTTACCTGTTTGAACCGGGTTTCATTTACATGAGCACCCTATGCAACATCGTTTTTGATGACACACTGTTTAGGCCTCAGGCAGAAAAAGTAAAACATAAAGCTCTGCTGTCCTCTTTGTCACAGTTTCCTTCAGCTCAGGAAATTTGCCAATAAGCAACTGAGTCTAACGATAAGAAAACAACATAAATATATCAGACTTCCGGTTAAAGGCTGTATATTATTTATGGGTGCTGAAATGTGTACTAATGCATGTAGTGCATGCCTCATTCATACTGTAGCACTGTTTAAATGATACAAACATCAAAAATCCATGTGCTGGAATTGCTAAATTCAAGACCTTTAAGAGTATCACGAATACCTAAAGTGACAATATTCAAAGTTGGAAACCAAATGAAAAATAGAATAAGCTGGCTTCATAAAACCTATGGCTTCCAGCCATCATGGTCACTCCCATTAGCTCCCTCCTGGTGACCATGTCACAGTGTGAGTTCATTATGCCAATCTGGCACAAGTGCGGGTAATTAAAAACTATTTAGCCAGGTTCGGTAGAGCAGTGAGTGAAAGTTTTGTTTTGTTGAGCATTTGGCATGCTACTTCAAAAGCTGTCCTTACTTTGCTTGCTCTTAGAGTACTTTGTCTTACTCCTGTAACAGTAAATAAGGTCCTTAAAGTGCTACTCATAGTTAATTACTCACAAATTGATCGTGTGCAGCCATGCCACCTGCAGTTCAGACTAGGTAATCCATCTGAAGCCAAGTAGGTTTGGGCCCGTTCAGTGTTTGAATGGGAGACCCACTAGGAAAGCTGGGTTGCTGCTGGAAGTGCTGTTGGTGTGTCAAACCGAGGAACCTACCCTGTGGTCTGTGTGGACCCCAGTGCAGTGATGGAGATATGAACCAGTTCTGGGTTTTTATTTACCAGGTCAGGGTTCATAAAAGATCTCTGGACATCTTTGAAAATTGTAGGAGTGGTACCTTGATGCCCTGTCTAAATTTGGCAACTTTCAAATCTTGCCTCCTAATCATCTCCTATGTCTAATTGATGAATTCTCTTCTGGTCCTTCGCTACCTTGGCTACTGTGTGGTGAGCGTACTGGTGCAGAATGGCTGCTGTCATATCATCCCTGTGGGTGCTACACAGTGATGGGTTAAGTCACTACCCATGAGTTCTGTAAATCACTTTGGGTGGCTTGAAAAGTTCTATATAAATGTAACATTTGATCATTTGTATGTCCGAGAAATACTCCAAACTGCTGCAACACTAAACAAAACAGTAAGGAAAATAACTCTGATTTAATTTTGTGTCCTATTTAAAGAAACAAAAGGCACACTGTTATCCTGATGTGTGTATGTTTTCAGGAAATCTCCTTTGTACATATTACAGGTAAGGTTCACAGCACATTCAAAATAAAATTCTTCTTTTTTTTGCATAATGCATGCAAATTCTCAAATAAAGGAGCTATTTCTAAGTCCCAGACTGAATACCAGCTGAAGCCACATCATGAAATGAACAGCAAGGCAAAGACTTAAGATTCAACCCTTACAATAGAAGGAAATGTACTAAAATCCACCAAATCATTCAGGGCGGAAGATGCTATTTTTATTTCCTGCATTTTATAAAGTTCGGGATGGGGGATTTCAGTCTCTGTACTTTCTGTCAAATCCACTGCTATATTAGTTCTGCTCATAAATAGAAGCAATTCACTGATTCACAGAGCAGAAAATGTGTCAGCCAATATTTCTATATGTACAGGGGGCTGAGGTAGGTAATGTTTGTGGTTTCTTTCTCTGCGCCAAATTGAAAATGGCAGCTGTTTGCCATCCACATGTGCACCCCATTGATAACAGGCACTTTCAAATACGCTAATTCATCTTCTGAGGCCAGTAATGGTGCGGGTGCACATGGTTTTGATACATATATTTCATCTTCAGTTTAAATTCTACAGCTAGCTGGATGCTAGCTGTAGGTACCCGTATGCCTGTTCACATCCATATATATTTGTATTGTCGCAATACTTTGAAACCTGATTGCTCCATCTCTATCTATAATAAGAACAATCCTGTTTTGATAGGACTATTTTATACATATATACTCAGTATCTACATTGTGATTTTTTATTTCCATATGTCCAAATGCAATTTTAATGTTATAAGACTTATAGGTCTTCCCAACGGTGCTACTCAGTTTCGGCCTTGGTCCTGTTTGATTCCACTCAGTGGGAGTAAAAATAGAGCCTCAACATGCAAAACAGAAAATATGCTATATCAGTGTTTCCCAATCCAGTCCTCTGGGACCTACAGTCGGTCCATATTTTTGTTCCCTCCGAGCTCCCTGCCAGACAGGCCACATTTTTGCTCCCTCCCACCGGGGTCCACAAGGCGCAGATTGGGAGACACTGGGTTATATCAATCACTTTAGTGCCACAAGTAGTGCAGGGGCTCCTCTCAGGCTGCCCCAGTGGTTAATGTTAAAGAGCGGGAGTCCTGGAGGTATTGTTGTAGCATTGCCCCCCCAGAGAGCGTGATGATAGGAGAGTTCAGCGTTGGCTTATCCACAGCCCAGCCTGTGCTGCACTTAGAATGAGAAGGTCACAGGTTGACCTTAGCATTGCTGTCCTTCACCTGGGCCATCCACTCTAGAATAGAATAGTGATATTTTATTAATCACTGGGATTTTATTTCTTTTATCCTGTATTTTGCCCCTTTCCATACATACCACAGCCTCAGGTGAGAGCAAGCTTGGGGGTAACAGTGAAGGGGCAGCATTCTTGCAGTGCCCAGGGAGCTCGAGGCCTAAGGACATGTGACTGTTCCGCTAAGACCGGGCCCACTGAGCTACACGGCGTCCCCTGGAAGGAGCCCATGGTTGGTGATCAGCACAAACTATCAACCTGTCAGGGAGTCCCAAAGCTTGGTCATTGCCCACTTGAACACCAGGGCTTCCTTCTCCATGGAAGCGTACCTCATTTCTGCAGGTGTTAATTTGTGGCTCAGGTACAGCACCAGATGCTTCTCACCGGCAACATTCTGGGCATTATTATAAATGATAAAGGTGTGGTTGTAATATGGGAGTTGTAGAACTGGCTTCACTGTGAGGGCACTCTACAGGACCTGGAACACTGTTTCCACCTTGAGGGCTCAGATGACTTTTTCTGGCTAGCCTGTTCTTGTAAGGTTCAACAGCATGGACACAGGGGTTGAAAATCGGGTATACACTGATAATTCTACCCCACCACCCCCAATTACTGATGCAATATCCCAGGAACTGTGCTACTTGTAGCCTCAGGTCACACTTTTTGGGGTTGGCAGTAAGTCTGGCTGTCCTTAGGTCATCCAGCTCACTGATGGATTATGCTGTACCTCTTCTCTCTGTTGTGGAGCATCCTTTGTAATCGATGCTGTGGTTCATTAGAGACAAAGCCTAGGTTCCTCTCTCAATCCATTTAGTCGCACGATTGGTGCAGGGCCCCCTTGAGGCAACCAGTGCAAGCGTTGTGTGTGTGTGTGTGTGTGTGTGTGTGTGTGTGTGTGTGTGTGTGTGTGTGTGTGTGTGCGTGCGTGCGTGCGTGC
>JAODKE010026880.1:0-20129 GCA_026779605.1 Mormyrus hasselquistii
CACCTGACTGACAGGTAAAGGAAGGCTGGAAATCCAGCAGTGCTCGGACCTCGAGGACCGTGATTTGAATAGCTCTGCTCTATTAGCTCTAGCCACCCTAGCGCTCCTCCCAAAATTTCTTTTATCAAAAGCCTAAATTTGACTTGTCTCAACGTAATCAGGTTCACCAGTGTACATGCGTCTCTGACTGTCTTCTCACGTGCGGACATTGAGTGACACTGCTTCAATTATAGTGTGATTTGTCTAAAAATTTGAGCAGTTCCAGATCTCAGGCAGGAGGGGTCATAATGCGACACTGCCCCTTCATTATTGTACTGTGGCATTATTCCGTCGCACTTTATCTACCACAACACTATACTCTTTATTTTTTTTTCCTGTAGATCTGATTCACATCATTCTTTATTTGTGCCTTGATAAAGGCAAACAGCGATCACGTATGTAGATCAGTACACATCCCTACAGTCGACAATGTTAAGTTCTAGTAGTGATGTGTCGCCATTGGCTGGCACTGCAGCTCAATAGAAGGGACAATACCTAAGAACCGACATTCCCCAGCATTGCTACATGTAATAGTAACAAGCAATATGTTACAATTACAGAAATATAAAACGTGAATATAAACCACCAAATTAATTACAGTCTGACAGCCACAAAACAACGCTGGGACAGGTCGATCCCCGAATCTGCAGCAGCTTACTAGTCCCAAAACCATATGCATTCCCAACCCAACAATCTAACAAATCCATACTAACAAGGGAAGCCTTAATGGCTGCTTAATTATTGGCTGCTAATTTAAATGCTCTACAGGGGCAAATCTAAGGGGTCAACCCTGATTCGAGCCGTCCTGATTACTTGATTAAACTGGATTACTTGATTAATAAAAGCAGCAATTAAAATTTTCCTTGTCAATTACTCGATAATATGGTGGAAAGATTAGAGCGCATAGAGTAGTGAAATAGCCGTTTGGCTGAACAACATCCAGACCTGTTAGAATCTTATATACCTGGATCATGTGGCCCCATAAGAACATAAGAAATTTAGAGACGGGAGGAGGCCCTGCGGCCCATCAAGCTTGTTTGGGGAGAACTTAACAGCTCCTATGAGGGTGCAAATAAAGAGCCAAAGCATCAGTTATGTGGAAGCACTTTCCATTAAAAGCAAATGAAACTGCAGTCGTCTGTCAGTATTTCAAAGCAGAACTTTTTCACCGCAGCACAACTGCAATGCAAATACATTTTAATAAGACAGTTTGCCAGACTCACTCAATAAAAAAAATGGGAGGTTAGCCAGAGGTATGTGCCATTTGGCAAAATGATCACTGCTAAAATTAAAGTTAACCTGTAGCTTAGCAACACCACCTTGCATAATCCAGTCCATAATAACCATATATCATATTTTTTGTGAATGTATTGTGTGATGGTGCCAAACGTTTTTGGTAAAAAAAAATCACATTGTGATATCTAAAGTTTTTAGTATTTATATATACCCACATAGAACTTACTATCTACCAGCAGTCTGTCACATTGGTTGGTGGTATTGAAACACAAGGCAGAGTCAATAAATCATTTGCTTTTGCTCAAAACTGCCTCTATTGAATACAAAATATTTTTATACAGCCCTAGACGCATGTCTTTTCGTGACCAGTTCCTGCCAACTTTTCTATTTGATCATTGTTTAATTTCTCACAAATATGTTACACGGTCTATGAGTGAGCCCAACAATATATTAGATAATCTGGAACCACCATTAAAATTGCAAAAAATTTTGTTTCCTATCACTGAGTAAAAATATTTTAGTGTAACTTATTGATGGTTTAAACTAGAAATGGGCAGATGCACATTTTTTCAGTTCCGATTCGACTCCAATACACAACTGCTGATACCGATACAGATTCCGACACGAGAGCTCTTTTTACTTTGTTATGACAGCCCTACACTTGATGACACTCAACATTGATAAATCTGCCCGATCGACCACCAGCACGAACGTGGATTTTGGCCGTTACATCTTTAAAATTTTTTGCCATTTGCTCTCATTTGTCTTTTGCCTAACAATAAATGATAATACCCAGGTCACCCTCCACAAGTATAACTAGCCCCTAATGGCCATCCCAATCAAAATTTTCTTCAGGCTCCGCCCCTAAGGATGTGTGGAGAGATACTGAAATATCGATACTTTCGATCTGAATGTTTAATTGTGAGAATTGATTGTTACGTTAAAAATATTAATTTATTATCTGGTAAGTTCAATGCTTGTATTATTACAACAACAGGACATGAACTCCTACGAGTCAGGGCCGCTTACAAAGGGGGGGAATGGAAGGAAAGGGGACTTTCAGGGACCTGTGGACACCCCCCTCTCGGCAAAATTATTATGACGCTATGGTAGCATCTGCTTTATTCTTCACGGTGGTCTGCTGGGGGTGTGGGAGCTCAGGAAGGGACATGAAGAGACTGAACACACTGGTCTGGAGCGCTGGCTCTGTCCTGGGCTGCTCTTTGGACTCCACTGAGGAGGTGGCTGAGAGGAGGATGCTGGCCAAATTTCCATTATGGTCAGTCCCTCTCACCCCCTCCATGACACAGTGAGGACATTATGAAGCTCCTTCAGCAACAGACTGCATCCAACACGCAAGAAGGAACTCTTCCGCAGGTCCTTCATTCCATCTGTCATCAGACTTTATAACACCTCATTCACCTAAAGTTCATAAATGATGTCACTATTCTGTATATTGTGCAATATCCGCTGCATAGGCATACAACTACATTTACATCACTCAGTGCAAACTGTATGTATGTGTATATGTATAAATGTGTATTTTGGGTCTGTGCAGTATGTGTAATTCTGTGCACTAATTTTATTATTTATTGTATTTGTTACAGTATTTTTTAGTCCGTTTCTTTCGATTGCTTTTTATTTACTTGCTGTTGCAACAAGTAAATTACCCCAGAGTGGGATCAATAAAGTCTTATTATATATAATAACATAATTTCAGTTAAATTACATTCTTTATTACTGTCATTGTACATCAGCACAATGAGTGTGGCAGAAACTTCGCTGAAGTCGATTTGTATCTGGCTCCACTTTATTACCGCAAAGCTTTGGGGGGAACAGACACTCAGCAGTCTTTCACACATCTTGTGATCTGCTCTCTGAGCAACAATGGCATACCTTTTTTATAACAAAAAAACACAACAGGTTTCAGACAGTCTAAAGAGGGTCTGGGTATCCTTGGACATCAGCTGCTTCTGCAGTCAGGGCCCATTATCAGTCCGAGGTAAGGTCAACCTGTTAGAAGCCTGTTGTTCTTATGGTTTCCCAGCTCCACCTCGACAGGTTGTTTTCAGTTACTTTCTTCATCTTACTTTTAGAGTGAAAACCCATTACTTAAGCCAGCTTGCATTATAATTTATTACTTTACATGTTTAGTATAATAACTATTTCAAAGCAGCAATTAATCATTATAATCATTGTAGTCAAATCCAGTGTCATTATGAATTTCTTTGGTAATTACTGATTGGAATTACAATTGTATCTGCATTATCATAGATTTTCTACCACACGAGACTTAGTGGCTCTCTAAACGGTGCAAAGACATAAGACAAAACATAATATCTAAATAATATGCACAAAATGGAAGATAAATATGTGAAAAACAGTATGTGGTGGTGTGATGCGCGGGGGATATGCGTGATAGTTCTTTAGTGTCTGGTTTAGCTTTTATTCAACCATGCAAATATAATCCATCCATCCATCTATCCATTTTCCGAAGCCCCGAAAATTTTGGGTCGGCACCGAATATCGGCATCGGGATACCAACCTTAGTCTCATTTGCTATCGATTCAAAAATAAAACCAGTGGTATCACCCGTCCAGAATATTCATTGTACATCCCTCATATTTTTTCCTGCTGTTTTTTTGTATCCTTTCTGTTACTCCACTGCCGAGACGTAACGACCATAACGACAATTACGTCATACGTTCAACGCCATGACGTTACACCAATTGCAGCTGAGCTTGACGACGCCTGTTTTTATTGACTATTTCTTCTGCGAGATGACGTTGGATTACACGTCTCAGAAATTCGTTGTTTCAATCTGTTTTTATCAAGTATCAAGTAATCAAACGCAGTTATACAATTCCATATACTTTTATTACTATTAACCGGGCTTCTGTACGCTTCTGCAGGGTTGCCAACTCACATGCATCTGGCGTATCACACACGCTTTCAGACTCATGCTTATGACAAATCTATATTATTCCATTATCTCTGTACAAATAACTGAGCCAGGTATAATAATGAGCAAAAGCTTGAACGTTTTTGAAAGCATATATGCAACAATTAAATGTTCTCAAAATGCCGTAGTCCTAAAATTTAGTTATTTGCATCGTTAATATTTCAAAGATGTAAAAATACCTAAAATGGTCTTAATTGCTGAAAATAAATTAACAGAAAAATTACGATTTTTGAAATTTGCAGTATATACACACACACACACACACACAACTTGCACTGGATTTCTCTTCTCTCTTCTTTTACAGCGATCCAGTTTTCTGACTGGCAACCTTAAATAGCCCACATTGTGTGATTATGTGTGTGATCTGTGACGGACTGGCAGAACACCGGAGTGGAGCCGGTTTTCAGCCCGGGAGCTTGGTGCCCGTGACCAGCCCACTTTTCAGGAAAGTGAAAACTGGATAAATGAGGCAATACTTCACTTCTTATTGTTCACTGGTTGCATGTTATTTTCAAATATGAACGAAACAAATTCTTCACATATGAGGCATGTTGCACTACTATACATTTTTTTACCTGTAAATGGCTTAAACAACAATAACATAATATCTATAACAGTAGTCTATAACAGTAACAGCCACCCGAGTAGTGTACTGGTCTCTACAACTTTGTTTATTACCATCAAGGTCGACCCACGAAAGGTTGCTGGACCAGACAACATCCCAGGTCGTGTGCTGAGAGACTGCACTGATCAGCTGGCAGATGTCTTCACAGACATTTTCAACTCATCGCTGAGCCAGATGACCGTCCCAGCATGCTTCAAGTCCACCACCGTCATCCCAGTACCAAAGCCTCATTATCCTGTCATATCCAAAGATATCCCATTATCCGAATCGGCGACAACATCTCCAGCACCATCAGACTGAGCACAGGAGCTCCTCAGGGCTGTGTTCTCAGTAGGGCTGGGTAATATTATATGGATATTATATCGTCCAGCCCTAGTTCTCAGCCCACTGTTGTTCACTCTTCTGACACACGACTGCACCGCCCAGCACAGCTCTAACCACATCATCAAGTTCGCAGACAACACGACCGTGGTGGGGCTCATCAGCAGCCCCACCATGAGGTTCAGCAGCTGGCGTTCTGGTGCTGTGAGAACAACCTGTCACTGAACGTGGACAAAACCAAGGAGATGACCGTCACCAAAAAGGCCCAGCAGCGTCTCCACTCCCTGAGACGCCTGAAGCGGGCCAACCTTCCTCCTCCCATCCTCACTGTGTTCTACAGGGGCACCATAGAGAGCGTTCTGACCAGCTGGATCTCCGTGTGGTTTGGTAACTGCAAGGTCAGCGATCTCAGCCGGCTACATCGGACTGTTAAAGCAGCTGCAAAGATAATCGGAGAGTCTCTCCCCCTGCTACAGGACATCATTAAAAAGCACTGCATCAGGAAGGCCTCCTGCATCATGCTTGACCCCTCACATGGACTCTTTTCTCTCCCCCCATCCGGCAGACGCTATCGCAGCATCGGGGCTCGATCCACCAGACTGCAAAACAGATTTTCCCACAAGTCATCAGACTCTTGAACTCACTACCTGCTGTCCCACTCATTGATCCGTCATGATAAGCTATAGAAATATGCTAATATTTGGCCACATCCTCCTCCAACAATCTTTTTTTCTTAGCCTGGCCAGTTCAGCCCCCCCTGCAGGTCTCTTCTTTTCCATACTGTTCCACTAACTGCTATTATACCAAGTTAAACAATCTGTAAGCTCAAAGTCGGACTGTTGCGCGTAACCATCTTGAGCGATTGGGAAGGGGAGAACTCCCTCAGGTGGAGGCACCCATGTGATCTGTCATCATAGAAAGGCTGCGATGTCGGCTGTAAATGTGGATCTTATGTGCTACTGTTTCAGATTCACTAATGCGAGGACTGTCAAATCAAATTATTTTATTTCTGACCGGCCCAAAAGTCAAGTGGCCCACCGGAAAATCTCCCGATTAGCCACTTTGGGTCTGCTGCCTAGGATTGGCCTTAGTGCCCCTTCTAGTGTAACTGTCAGGAAGAGGGATGGAATTCTAAATGAATACCATGGCTGGCCAACAGAGGGCGACTGTGTAGCAACATTTATTCATTTTCCAACGCACTTTATGCAATTTGGTGATCAGTGTTCATTGTTAACTCACCACAGAAATGTGTCCTCTGCATTTAACCCATATGTGACTTTTGTGACATAGCAGGGGACAGCTAATTCAGCACCCGGGGAGCAGTGCTTGGGGACGGTACCTTGCTCAGGGTACCTCAGTGGTGACTCGAACCTGCAATCTTTCGATTACAAGTGCGCGTCCTTAACCCTCAAGCCATCAGCTGCCCCCATGTAGCAACATTAATTCAAATTTACCTCAGGATTAACTTTGAAGCTATGGTATAATAGGGTCTGTGGTTGCAGTAACGCAGTGTTTGAGAATGACACCAAATTATTTGTGAGTTGAAGAACAAAACATAAACTTCATTTGCAATGTTTGTGGAGAATGGAAATTAGAAGAATACTGAATAACATGAACATATTTGGAAAGAAACCACCTTCACCATCCATAAAGTGTGGAGTGAAAAAAGTGTAGCCAGTGTTCAGTAATGTAATTACAGTCTGCTTCCTGTGGGGGGAAGGGTGACGTCAATGATGTCACAGCATGAAAGAGCAGATGTTTTACACACTCTCAAACATGTTCATAAATTGACCAGGGAAAGACCCCAAGTACTTTTCTTCAAAATAGTATCCTAAGAGTAACAGAATCAAATATTTGGAAAATGCTTGCATTTGTGTGTACATTTTATTATTCATTCATCAATGTAAAGTGGAAATCACTTATAGTGATCACGTCTGTCTGGGTGAAACTAATCACTATAAACGGATGATCATTACCATAGACATATATTTAGGGGGGTCAGGAGGACACGTATATCTGTTACATGAATATAAGATAATACAGATAGATAGCATCACTATTTACTTGATTGTACAATTTTCAAAGTATAGTTCAGCTACTATATATTACAGTATTGTACTGTAATATTATTGTACAAATTGAACTACTTAACTGTGTATGATTCAAATATTGAATTTTATATATACAATGCATTTTCACATTACCTTGTCTCAAATAACTTTTTTGTAGTTTCACTGCTGCATCCCAGTGGCTTATTATTGGTGGTTTATCATAAGTTTTGATAAATATATATTTGAGAGAAAATGACTTTCTTTTCCCCGCCATGTTTTCTGTGCACCCAGCATTAGCTTCGGGAAGCTCGCCAGAAGCAGATGGGTTACCGCAAGGCAAAGTATGGCGATCAAAGTAAAAAAAAAAATAAAAATACTGCAGTTTTCATTTTATCCATGTTGTCATGTTTAAAAAACACCCAAAATCAACACTGTAAGCAGACTACTGGATTACTATAATCAAATTATTTAAGTAGTATTTGTACAGGAATGATTCTATCCTAAGCTTTTTGATATATATATAAGTGGATGGTCAGTATAACTGTGATCACTCTAAGTGATTTCCATCGTATTTATAATTTACCAAGTGCTACTGTATGGTGGATGATGCATTTGTTATTACCTTTCCCATTACTGTAGACCAGGGGTGTCAAACTCCAGTCCTGGGGGGCCGGAGCCCTGTGTAGCTTAGTTCTTTCCCTGTTCCACCATAAATGATTCAGCTCAAAAGCTGTATAATAATTAGCACAAGGAGTTGAATCAGGTGTGTTAAATGAGGGGAAACCCAAAAATATGCAGGGCTCCAGCCCCCCAGGACTGGAGTTTGACACCTGTGCTGTAGACTGTTAGATTTTGTGTCAGGACGCGATTAAACTTAATTAAAGCTAGATATTAACCAAAACTGGAAACAGACTGTACACGAGAACATAGGATAAACTACATCAACCTATAACAGGACATGAAGAACATGGACAACCTGAGTGCGCTTCCCACCCAGGGATCAGGTATTCCTGCAGGACTGTGGGAGGGCAGTAGTTAAGGCCTCACATGTATATTATTGATATTACCCAGGGCTTTACCTTCACAGCCCAGTTTGACCAGTGATAAACATGACTACACCCTACCTGTTCCCATTCAGATACCCCAGCAGGATTCTGAGCATAACCCATCCAGTCTGCAAACCCCCCGATTCAGAGAGGGGCTTCCAGCAGCCTGGACCAGCCTCTGCTACAGCAGCATTTCATCATGTGCCAGCATTAGGGTCCCTTCCGGCAGCTTCTCTCTTCCCGCATGCGGTACCTGCCCTGTAGGCGCTGTTGAGTTCCTTCTCAGTACCTCTACCTGAGTGATAAGGAGCAGTACGGACCATGGCAGCTGTATGTAGCCCAGAAAACACCACCCCCCTCTCCATTTCACCACAGAAATGACCATAAAGCAAACTGCCTATTACTGATACCATCACTGCTTCCCCTGTATTTGACTCCACTGGTGTCTGTTCCTGTGATGGACAGAGGTTCATCCCACAGTGAGAGCACTGGCAGGGCTTTTCACATCCGAGATACTGCTGGTGCATCTTTTTCTCACAGTTTTCACTGGGAGCCGAGGTAGGGTTTCCCTACTGTGTGACATTGTTTGTGTGTTTTTAGGTCTTTGAACCAAGTGAAGCTCATCCCACATTGTGAACAGTGATAGGGCTTCTCTATTCCATGAGTTAGCATATGTCTTTTTAAGTCGCCTGACTGAGTGAAATTTTTCCCACAATGTGAGCACTGATGGGGCCTCTCACCTGTGTGAGTCCGCTGGTGCATCTGTAGGTGTCCTAACTGACTGAAGCTGTTCCCACACTGGGAGCAGTGGTAGGGCTTCTGGCCTGTGTGAATTTGCTGGTGCTTGTTTAAGGCTCCTAAATGATTGAAGCTCTTCTCACACTGGGAGCACTGGTAGGGCCTCTCTCTTTTGTGAGTTCGCTGGTGCGCCTTTAGGTTACTTGACTGACTAAAACTCTTACCACATTGTGAGCAGTGATAAGGTTTTTCTCCTGTGTGAGTTCGTTGATGTGTTTTTAAGTCACTTAATTGGCTAAAACTCTTGGCACACTCTGAGCACTGATAGGGCCTCACTCCTGTGTGAATCCGCTGGTGCTTCTTTAGGGCTCCTAAATGATTGAAGGTCTTCCCACACTGGGAGCACTGGTAGGGCCTCTCCCCTGTGTGAATCCACTGGTGGATCTTTAGGGCTCCTAATTGACTGAAGCTCTTCCCACAGTCGGAACACTGGTAGGGCCTCTCCCCCGTGTGAATCCGCTGGTGCGTTCGTAAGTGTCCTAGTTGACTGAAGCTGTTCCCACACTGGGAGCAGTGGTAGGGCTTTTTGCCTGTGTGAATTTGCTGGTGCTTGTTTAGGGCTCCTAAATGATTGAAGCTCTTCTCACACTGGGAGCACTGGTAGGGCTTCTCTCCTGTGTGAGTTCGCTGGTGTGCCTTCAGGTTACCTGACTGACTGAAACTCTTACCACATTGTAAGCAGTGATATGGCTTTTCTCCTGTGTGAGTTCGTTGATGTGTCTTTAAGTCACTTAATTGGCTAAAACTCTTTGCACACTCTGAGCACTGGTAGGGCTTCTCTCTTGTGTGAATTTGTTGATGCTTCTTCAGATCTCCTGCATGACTAAATCTTTTCCCACAATGGGAGCACCAGTGAGCTTTCAGTTTCATACTGGGATTAAACTCTTCAGGGTGGGATTTCTTGATGTGCCTGTGAAGGTAAGTTTCCAACGTGTAAGATGAGGGACAGTGAGGACAGGAGAACTTGTTCACTCTCCTCCCTGGTATGAGAGCTTGGTCTGAATAGTGAGGCACAGAGAAGGGCAAATATAAGTTTAGAAATGGGTAATGGGAACAAAAGTGATGGATTCAGAGACAATATATCCATAGCAGCAAAGAAAGACAAAGAACTGAGTAACACCAATCCCAACCAGCACTAGATATCTGTGTGATGCAGCATGTAGAATTTTCTTGAAGCTGGATGTTTTTTTTTATAGTCACCTGGGTTTATAGGTCTGACACTCCCATCCAGCTTCTCCTCAGTCACGTCTTGAAACACTGTTTCTTCCTTCACTTCCCCAATAAGGACAGGACACACTGTACTCTCTGCTTTCTGAGCGAAAGAAAATGTATGTAAGTCAATAATATTCTTCAGTAAAGAGTTCATCTGGTCTGTGGGACTGAAAGTGACGTGTTTCAACATCACACAGAGAGGCAGGGCCAGGTCTACCATCATACAGGAGACTTTATTCATGACTCATACTGAACACAGGTTGCCCTCAAGCTGCTGCGCTCTTTCAACTCCTAATCCATCTAAGCAGCTCACTGCTGAAGGTACTACAGGGTAGAAGTACCGGTGACATGACAGCAGGCTTGTGAAGGTGTTTAGATGCAGATTCAGTCATAATTACATGGCTGGAGGCAGGACACACAGAGACTGAGTAAAATCCCAGATGACTTCAGAAATGTCAAAGTTCATGCAGTTGCCTGGATACTAACAAGCAAGGCGAGCAACCTGTGAGTGCAGAAGGCAGCTGGGCCCCACACCAGCAGCGCTCCATTTCACCTCGTCAGGGCTGCTGTGCCCGACCCCGTCCACATCCGATATGAGGACGTCCTGCGCTTCCTCCTTCACATCTGCCACACTTAGCTGGGGAGGTTTCTGGTCCATGCTGCAGCTGGCCACAGCCCTGCAGGGGGACGTCTGTGAGCAGAAAGAGAGAGATGAACATGTTTTGAATGAACATCTTTTAGAAGAATCATGATAGACAATGCATGTGTCTTGCAGCTTCAGGCTCAGAGCTCTCAGTTATGCTTGGAATGAGTCATCAAGATGAAGATCCAAAGCCCAAAGAAACTTGTTCTGCCTAATGTGGCGCTGTGAGGGTCTGCAGGATTGGACTTTGTCCCTATGATGCAAAGGTTGCCAGTGCAAATCATATCACTGTTAGGCCCTTCAGCAAGGAATTCCCTTATACTTGGTCAAATGGCAAATAAAGTCCAGTCCACTTATAGCTGAATGGACTTCTGAAGATGCAATCTTGCTAACTGGCATCCCTAAATAACCCCCATATATAATGCTGCCTGTGATGTGAGGGACTGAATTATTTGTGAGTTGAAAAACAACACACAAATTTAATTTCCCATGCTGTGGAAATGACAACAGTGTAGGTCTATTCCCCAGACAGCACCATCACTGCCTCCCTTTGTGAGATTTGGCACAATGTAATCAGGTTCACCAGTGTATATGTGTCTCAGGCTTCTCAGGGGCCACCACTAAGTAACACTGCTTAAATTTGGTGGGATTTGCCTCAAAAATTATGAAAAACTGAAGTGAGTTCCAAGTCCTCCTCCATATAATGTGTCTGCCAAGTTTGATGGAAAAAGATCACATACACATACATTTTTAGTTTTCACACTAACAGGATACAAGTCCGCACGCCTGACCAATCCCAACTCCTTACGTATTCCCATTCAGGGAATCCGACAATAACAAATCCAAAGTAACAAGGGAAACTTTAATATATCGTTCCAACTGACTGCCAAAGATGCTGATCAAGAGGGCAGGATCTAAATCCTGAATCTTTTGGGCTACAGATGATCGTGTCGAGGAATCTTGTGATCGTGCACCATTTGGCTCTGGACGCGGTGAGTGCACATACACAGCGATATTCCACTAGACCGGGAGAGGGCAGATGTATTGCAACAAACACAGAACAATGTAGTGAGACAGTAATGGCTTTTTACAAACACTTTTAAAGATGTCATCTGTAGTCTCTGTTTGTGTGGTATTAAAGGAATATGACATACTGTGGCATTATCAAGCCCCAAATTCTCATGAAAAAAATTACTGGGACTCCCCCCTCAGTGAATTGCATCACCAAAATTTAAAAATGCAGGAAGAGTGATGTTATAAATACCACATACTTTAATGCAGGGCTCTTCAAATCTGGATCTCGATTCCAAATCCAGGCCATGTTTTCAGTCCTCCCAGGGAGTTAGTTTAATAATTACTGATTCTTATTGGTCAGAGGCTTCACACCTGGCTCACGGGTAAAGGAAGGCTGGAAAACCAGCAGTTCTCGGACCTTGATTTGAATAATAGGGCTATAATGTTTAGACAGTATAAATCAGGGGTGGCCAATCTTATCTGCAAAGGGCCGGTGTGTTTGTGGGTTTTCGTTGCAGCTCCCTAATTAGGTCACTAAATAGAGGACTGATTGGCTGAAGAGTTGACCCCTCAAGTTGTCCTTATTTTGTTATGTCTAAGACTCATCTTAAAATGGATTAAATTCATATTTTTAAGAATCAGTCTACACACAATATTCCACAATGACAAAGCAAAAAACAGGTTTTTCAAACGTTTTGTTAATTTATTAAAAACAAAAAAACTGAAATATCCTATTTAAATAGGCATTCAGACCATTTGGAATGACACCTGCAGCTGAGCTCTGCTGCACCATACTTCTTTCAGTCCTTGAGAAGCTTCTACAACTTGACTGGACTGTGCCAAACTGAATTCATTAGACACAATAAAGAAAGGTGCACACTTGTCTATGTATAGCCGTGACCAATAGTTTTCAGAATGACACAAATATTAATTCACAGTCTGCTGCCTTTTATGGTAGCAATTTGTATATACCCCAGACCAGACCAGCGACCAGATGAATTGCAAAGTCCCTATTTGCCATGAAAATGAGCTTAATCCCAAAAAACCCATTTCCACTGCATTTCAGCCCTGCCACAAAAGAACCTGCTGACATCATTTCAGTGATTCTCTCATTAACATAGGTGAGAGTACAAGGACAAGGCTGGAGATTAGTCTGTCATGCTGATTGAGTGAGAATAGCAGACTGGATGCTTTAAAATGATGGTGGTGCTTGAAATCATTGTTCCTTCTCTCTTAACCATGGTTACCTGCAAGAAAACATGCGCAGTCATCATTGCTTTGCAGAAAAAGAGCTTCAAAGGCAAGCATATTGCTGCTAGTAAGATTGCACCTAAATCAACCATTTATTGAATCATCAAGAACTTCAAGGAGAGAGTTTCAATTATTGTGAAGAAGGCTTCAGGGCATCCAAGAAAGTTCAGCAAGCACTAGGACCATCTCCTAAAGTTAATTCAGTTGCGGGATGGAGGCATCACCAGTGCAGAGCTTGCTCAGGAATGGCAGCAGGCAGGTCTGAGTGCATCTGCACGCACAGTAAGGCGAAGACTTTGAGGATGGGCTGGTGTCAAGAAGTGCAACAAATAAGCCAAGAAAAACATCAGGGACAGACTAATATACTGCAAATGGCACAGGGATTAGATTGCTGAGGACTGGGGTCATAAAGCACCCTGAGACCATTTACGTGTGCAGTTGCTTCTCAGCCAAGGGAGTGGGCTCACTCACAATTTTGCCTCAGAACACAGCCATGAATAAAGAATGGTACCAAAACATCAAAACATCGTCTAAGAACAACTTCTCCCAACTATCCAAGAACACTTTGGTGATGAACAATGCCTTTTCCAGCATGATGGCGCATCGTGCCAGAAGGCAAACATGATAACTAAGTGGCTCGAGGAACAAAACAGCGATATTTTGGGTCCATGGCCAGGAAACTCCCCAGATCAAAATCCCAATGAGAACTTGTGGTCAATCCTCAGAAGGCAGGTAGACAAACAAAAACCAAACTCCAAGCATTGATTATGCAAGAATGGGCTGCCATCAGTCAGGATTTGGCCCAGAGGTTAATTGACAGCATGTCAAGGTGAATTGTAGAGGTCTTGAAAAAGAAGGGCCAACACTGCAAATATTGAGCCTTTGCATAAACTTAATGTAATTGTCAATGAAAGCCTTTGACACTGATGAAATGTTTGTAATTATATTTCCGTATACCACAGAAATAATCGACAAAAAGATCTACAAACACTGAAGCAGCGAACTTTGTGAAAACCAATACTTGTGTCATTCTCAAATCCTTTGGCCACGAATGCTAAGGAGGACAAAGCCATGTCGAGACGTATTCTGCCTAGGGGTAATCCCTGATGCAGCCCAACATCGATAAATTAGGCGGATCCACCAGCACCGATTCTCGGCACCCCGGTCGCACACTGAACGGATTACTGACGCTAAATTATTTACTTCTCTTTCGATTGCCTTTCGGATGTTAGGCGCAAGAATCATACTTAAAATAAACCTGCCACAGCCCACCCTAACAAATTTAACTGGACGCTGATGGCAATGCCAATTTAAATCTTATGCAGGTGCCACCGCAGCGATATAAAGGGGTTTTCAAACCAGTTGGTTTTGCGCTGCGCACCGCATTGGCGCATTATCGCGCGACCAATACAAACAAGACACCGAAATGGAAATGGAAAAGAAACTTATACTCGTGTCTGAGTACCAGGAGCTGAATGACACAAGCTTACCATCTTTAGCATGCGAAATACACATCGTCGTAACTGACCGCGAAATGACAGGAGAAGGTTATGAGAACCACGCCTGCTTTCTGCGTTGGACCCTGCTGCGCGCGCCTCGTTCGGTCTGAAAGCCCCTCGTGCGGAGTGATGCTGAAATATCGATTCTTTCAATCTGAATGTTTAACTTTAAGAATCGATTCTATCGTTAAAATATCTATTTGTTACCTGGTAATTTAAACGTTGATGTTGGCTTTTATAATGACAGGACATGAAATCATACTTGCTGCGCATAACGGGGAAGAAAGGAAAGAAGGGGGACTCAGTGGCCCGGCGGCACCCCCTCTCCTGTCCTGCCCCGCTTGCAAATTTCAGTCATATTTTTCGTCATTTTATACACAGCGAGACTTAGAATTAGGGAGTTAGTAATTCCAATTCAAACCATTCAAACAGAAGATTAAAACGTAATATGTAAAGACAAATAACCAATAATTATGTGCAAAATTACAAATGTTATAAAAACATGTAATGGTATGGCGCGGGGATATGGGTTATAAAGCTTTTATTCACCCCCGCAGATTTAATCCGACCAATATACAAATTTTGCTTAGAACCCCGAAAAAGTTTTGGCTGGTACCGAATACCGGCACACCAACCTTGGTATTATTTGGTATCGCCCGTCCATAATACTCACTGTACAGCTCTTATTCCTCCCTATTCCTCCGCTGCCAAGCAGAACTAAACGCCTAGACGTAACGACGTATTGCGTAATACGTTTAACACAATGCTGTCCGCTTGCTGTCGGTGTGCATGGCCACGCCCAATTTCTACCGAATATATTTTTTTTGCCGGACCTGAAGTTGGATTGTCTCTCAGAAACTCGTTGTTTTAATGTATCATATCAAATTTTATCAAATATAATATCAAATATTAGTGAAAATCAACCGCAACCGAATAATTCCATATATTTCGATTCCTATTGCCCTTGCGCCCATCTGTAGGCTGTAATAGCATACATTTATTTAAGCTTCATTCGCATAACAACAGATACACGTTCTTCCTCGGTTGACAGACAGAAAATAGCCCACACTGTGTGATTATGTGTGTGACCTGAGACGGACTGGCACCCTACCTAGGATCGGCTCCAGCGCCCCTACACCTGCGACCCTGGGCAAGATAAGCGTCAGGAAAAGGGACAGAATGCTAAATGAATACCATGGCTGGCCAACAGAGGGCGACCGTGTAGCAACATTCATTCATATTTACTAAGTTTCAGGGTCTGGTATAATGGAGCCTAGCTGTCGTTTACAGTAATGCGGGTGTTTGATCTAAGTGTTTTGCATATGAATTGATGTTTTGCATTGAATTATTCGTAAGATGGAAAAACAACACAAACAACATTTGCCATATTTGTTCCCCCGGCTTGCTCCCATAGCCTCGACCTTGAATAGGGTGAATGGTTTTAGAAGATGAATGGATGGATAATAAAAAAAAAATACAATGTGTCGATTTGAAATATTGATGACGCTTTTCAGCATTGACTACGTCAACTAATCGTGAAAGCCCTAGTGAGGAGTAAAACATAAAAAAAGTGTAGCCAGTGTTCAATAAAGCTAAAGGACGCCAGATGGAATAAAATGTAATTATGATGTGCTTCATATAGGTGGGAAGGGAAAAGTCAACAGTGTTGCAGCATGAAACCGCAGATATTTTACAAACTCCCGAACGTTTTCATAAATCGGCAAGTGAAAGACTCCATAATCTTTAGAATCAAATATTTGGAACAAATTGAAATGCTTGCAAAAAGGTGTACAATGTATTATACATTCATTCGGTCATGCATAAGTATATTCCGTATTCATATTCATTCGTATATTTATAATTTAGGGGGCGCTACTGGGCGGGAAATTGATTTCCTTTCCCATTACCATCCCTACAAAGTAATAGTATCGTTTCTCTTTGGATTGTCTGTGAAAACTCAATTAAACTAAAGCTTAACCAAAACTGGAAACAAATTGTGCATGAGAACATGAACTACACCAGCCTATACTAGGATATGAAGAACATGGACAGCCTGCCTTTATGTTTAAATATTTTTATTATTAGTAGAAATTTCGACAGACATCCACCCACCAGTGCTATCAAATGGTAAAAGTAGGTACTCGAGGCATAGTCAGCATATTAATCACAGGTTTGTAGACAGGAAATGAAAGGGGACCAGATTTTTTCAAATTACAAAAGCTTGTCCATTAGGGTTACCTCATTTTTAGATCTCCAGATGTAATGTACCCGTTAACTCGTAATTTAAGCGTTGGAACTTCTTTTTTCTCCCATAATAAAAGGATAAGTATTTTGGCAAAGATCAACCCATATTCAACAACCTGTTGTTGTACCCATGTAAGTCTCAATTTTTTTTCGTTAACTCCAAATATAATTAACATAGGATCAGGCTCTATTAGAATGTCTAGTGTATCTGAAATAACTTGCAATATTTTGTTCCAGAAACCCTGTAGTTTGGGACACATAAGATATGGATGAGACAGATTGGCATCTAAAAACTGACATTTGTCACACAATGGCGACACTTCTAGAAATATTTTATTCAATTTACACTTGGAATAATGAAGCCTATGAAGCACTTTAAACTGAATGAGACAATGTTTTGCATTAATGGATTAATGGTTCAAAACTTTGTTCCCAAATTTCACTGGGAATTTCTACTGCAAGTTCTCCTTCCCAGGCAAATGTAATGTTCTCCACAGATGGACTTCTCACCTGTTCTAAACCCTTGTAGAACAGGTAAATGGTACTACCCTCTCTAAGACAACTTTCCAGAAATGTGTCCAGATACATGGGTGACGCCGTGACATAATTAGAAATGTTACACTTCACAAAGTCTCTTATTCAAAGGTACCTAAAAAAGTGATTAGAAGGAATACTGCATTTTTCCATACAGCTGTTGAAAGGAAGCAAAATGTTCCTTTTACATATAAATCCCCTACGATTCGTAACCCTACATTTTTCCAAAACTCAAATGCACTAACATCGAAGGGCGAAAAGAGGGGTTTGCTGAGATAGAGAGCAAAAATGACATTTGGGTGAATTTCCCAGTTTCCAAATACGAACACAATTATGAATAACAGGGTTATGATTATAAAGTAAACTAATTATACCTTAGGTGATAAAAGTATTGCATTAATCAAATATGGAAGACATTCCTCCTGTTCCAACACCAACCAATTCTCTCCCTCTGAAATAAAATCTATCCATAAAGTCAAGGCCCTAAGGTTTGCGGCCCAATAATAAAGAAAATTAAGGACAGCAAGTCCTCGCTGCATTTTGGGTTTACATAAGTGGTGTTTAGAAATCCTATGGGCTTTATACTGTAGTTCCAGACAAAGGGAACCAGGATAGAGTACAGTTTTTTGAAAGAAAAAAAAAAATACAGGAATATTTCTGCACTAGATACAAAAATTGGGGAAGAAACATCATCTTAATTGCATTTACCCTACCCACAAGAGAAATAGGAAGTGTTCTTCAGAAATTGATCATGGATTTAAGTTTAGACAACAGGGGTTGAAAATTGGCCTTAGGCAAGTCTGAAAACTTTTTTTGTCACCTCAATTCCTAAGTATGTAAATCGTTCTGAAGCATTTTTAAAGGGTAAATGCTGAAGCCAAGAAGAATCTCTGATAGTGACTGGCATCAGCACACTCTTATCCCAGTTCATTTTATATCCTGAAAATGTGAGTGATTAATCAAATTAAGAATATTTGGGATGCTACTTTTGGGCTCAGAAATAAATAAAATAACATCATCTGCGTATAATGCTAATTTATTATCAGTACTTCTAGTTTTGTAGTCTTTAATTCCAGTATGTGTTCTAATGGCCTCAGCTAAAGGCCCAATCGCTAATGTGAACAAAAGTGGTGACAGTGCACACCCCTGTCTTGTACCTCTGTGTAATTCAAAATGAGAAGACATTGTTTGATTTGTCAGAATTCTTGCAAACGGACTGGAGTACAACAGCTTAACCCAAGAAAGGAACTTATCTCCAAGATTAAACTTCTTCAACACAGCAAAAAGGTAAGGCCACCCAATTTGATCGAATGCCTTCTCTGCATCCAATGACAGAATTGCTAGATCTTGCCATGAGCCACTAGAAGAATAAATTATGTTGAAAAGACGCCTAAGATTATAAGAAGAGTTATGTTTTGGTATAAAACCATTTTGATCTGGATGTACTAATTTACTGATTACTTTGTTTAACCTGCAAGCCAAAGTTTTTGGCAGAATTTTTTGATTCGAGTTTAGGAGAGAAATCAGTCTATAAGAACCCAATTCCTCTAGAGGTTTTTGAGGTTTATCACCAAATTCGTAGTATTTTTGTTTTACATATTGAAAAGATTTTGAAATTCTAGAACAGAGGATTTGATTCAGGTTATATTTAAGTGCACACATTTTTTTATATTTTTCCATACATGGTCGTTTAGCATTTTCCTTATCTAATTCACCAATTTGAATTTCTAATATCTCTGATTCAGCCCCATTTCTCTTCCTCTGAAATGCTTGATAATAATACACCCTCTAATTTATGCTTTAAATGTGTCTTATAACACCCCCATAGAAATGCCCGGCTTGTCATTGAATTGGAAAAAGGTTTTTATATCTTGTTTTAAGTGATTAACAAAGACTTTGTAAGTAAATGAGAATTAAGCCCCCTATTTCTTTGTGGTTTCTCCATATTATCTATTTTAATAGGAAAAAGTCACAGGACTGTGGTTGGAGATATTATAATATTTCACTGTACAGACCTGGGACATTATTTCCTTCTGGATGGTAAACTTATCTATTTGTGTATATAGATTATGAGCTTGAGAGTGAAAAGAGCATTTCCTGGCCGTCGATTAAAAAATTCTCCACACATCAAACATGTTACAGTTAATTATATACAAATTAAAAAATTTACTGGAGTCGAAATTGACTATTTTTGCAGAGTAGGATTTATCTAAATACGGGTCTAGGACAGTTAAAATCGCCCCCAATTATGAGATTTGTATCTGAAATATTTGGAATAAAATTTTTTTGAAAAACTCAGGGTTGTCACAATTTGGTATGTACACATTAACTAATGTTAAAGGCACAGAAATTTTTTCCCCAAGAACAATAACATATCACCCTTCTTTAACTGAAATAGTCATTTTATGTTTAAATGGGACTCCTTCACGAATAAGGATAGCAGTTCCTCTTGATTTAGCATAAAAATTGGAGCGATAAATACAGCCTGCCTTTAAAAGCTAAAGGCAAAGGTCTGTGTGACGCCCATCCAGTAAAATATGACAAGAGGATCATCCTGTGACGGACCTGAGTATCCCAGTGTTTCCCACTCAGGGATCAGGTTTTCCTGCAGTTTCATCCGCATTCCTCCTTAAGGTCCACCTGTCTATTATTAT
>JAODKE010027822.1:0-19976 GCA_026779605.1 Mormyrus hasselquistii
TCATGACGATTCATGTATTTCATGCAGTTACTGTATTTGCTCATGATTTGTACTTGAGTAGTAACTGAGTTACTAAGTTATTTCCCCCTCAAGTAAAGTGTTACCATTGTTACTATATCTATTCATTCCTTAAATCTTTGTGAACTACTGAAGGATCTACTGACGGAACAGGTCATGAATAACACAAGTGAAATACTGATCTCATGTTTGTTCATCATTAATGAATCACAATGCAACATCTCAAGTAGCAGTAACACCTTACTTGAGGGGACATAGTAGTTTTAGTAGTAGAAGTAGTAGTAGTACACACTTAATGCATTAACCGTTAACTAAATGTTAGTTTACCTTTAATAAATTATTACAGTTCATGTTTTCCATGCAGGAACTAAATTAATTAACACTTAACTAATTTGTTAGCTGTTAACTAATAGTTCCTGAATGGAATACATGAATTGTCATGATTGATTAATGATGATGAATGGACATGGGATAAGTATATAGCTAACATTTAGTTACTCGTTAATTAATGCATTGAGTAAGTGTGTATTACTACATTATTGGGTCCCCTCAAGTAAAGTACGACCCAAGTAACTGCTATATTTGTTTCTTGATTAGATCTTCAGTAGATTCTTCATGAAGACCTTCAGTAATGCTGCAAATGCTCACAGGAACACTTACTAATTACATTATATATGAATGAAAGACACGAGGAACTGACGTACAAATTGAGAGAGTAACCCAAGGTAGAAATTTTGCAGTAGGTGATGACATTTAGCTGTCAATGCCCTACAGAAATGCCTGTTGTTTACATTTTATTAGGTATTTTATGAATTACTTAGCATTTTAAAAAGGCAGCATTACAAGATAGTAACAATTTTGTCTCACCTCATTGCCAGATCTTCTGATCCAGAGTAACACAATTTTAATAAAGTGAAACTTCAATTAGCAATGTTACTCACGAATGCTTCAGAGACGCATGTCACAGAGTGCAGTCAGGCCGGAAATATTCACATTCTGATTGTATCAGATAAAATGTGTATCTACTGATCAGTATTAATTATTCTTCAGTTAATTATGGGAAATAAAGAGAATTCTTTATTATCAGAAGAGAATACTCTATTTTAACAGATATGTAAAATGCATATTAACAAACTAAGGGATGAAGTAAATGGGAGTGAAATGCATCCCCCCTTATTTAATGAGCTACATCTTCTTCTTGTTACTGTAAGTAACAAGACCTTTTTAGAATATCTGAACAGAAAGATTTGTCATTTTCAATCGCGTTTGGGCTGCTGAGCTCAAAAACAAAACAATTGACTCAAAGTTTTGCCTTGGAAACAAGAAAATTGGTGCATGGTGGTGCAGTGGTTAGCACTGCTGCCTAACCCCTCTGGGAGCCGGGTTCGAGTCTCTGCCAATGTTACATGTGTGTGGAGTTTGCATGTTCTCCCCATGTTATTATGGGATTTCGTCTGGGTCCTCTGGTTTCCCCCCACACTCCAGAAACATGTTGAGGCTAATTGGAGTTACCAAACTGCCTGTAGGTGCGTGAGTGCATCCTGTGATGGGCTGTGCCCTGCCTAATGCCTGTAGCTTCCGGGATAGGCTCCAGACTCCCCTGTGACCCAGAAAGTGGTTTGGGAAATGGATGAATGGACAAGAGATTTGCCCTGCTCTCAAAAAAGAAAAAGTTGCAGCACCAGAGTGTGAAAACTCTGTGTGCCCAGAGCTGGGGGAATGTGGCTGGAAACCTGCAACTGCAACATACCAGGCCTTGTCTATAATGGACAATGGCCCTGTGTAACAGGACTAAAATATAATGTTTGAAGAAAAGAATAGTTGGGAGGTTTTTTACATCCATGTTAACATATTTTTTAGCTTAGAGAGGATATTTTTGATTGTTTAGATATTTCAACTCAATGATGTAATACAGTACTGTAATACTGCACTGTTCCCAAAGCATGTCTCCATAAACCACATTTACTGTATTCAATTCCAGCCATGTGCTCTGTATTGGTCCATACACACTCACACACACATTTGTATTCATATCTTTGTGGGGACTATCATTCATTTCTATGGGCAGAACCCTAACCCCAACAAAAGTAACCTGAACCCCTATCCAGCCCTAACCTGAACCATAGGTAACCAAACAAAATACAAGACTTTTAACGTTTTTAGTTTTTTGATTGCAGTAGCAGATTTTTATAAAATTGAGTTTCCCCGTGGGAACTGAAAAAATGGCCCCCAAAACATCAAAAAATCAGGTTCTTATGCAAAATAATATATGCATGCCCCACGCACACACATACACATTTGTGTGGATTTACTCTGAGTACTTTCTCCTATTCTAAAAACTGACTGTTAAGCACTATGGTATCTCAGTTGCCCGGAGTCAGTGTCAGTGTCCTACGATGGACTGACATCTGTCCAGGGTGTGTCCTGCCCTCCTCCCTGGGCTTGCTGGGACAGGCTCATGACACAACCCTCTCCTGAGCAAGCAACTGTATAAAAATATATGGTGGAGTTCAAAGACACCTTTAGCTACAGACGATTTGACATGTTATTCATTCTTGTTCATATGTGACTTCATTTTGATTGTTTACTTTTGAAAGTGAATGTTTATTGTGATTGTTTTTTTTTTACGATGTTTTTATTTAACATCGTATGGTTCATTTCGCAATGAAACTTTGTTCACTTTCAGATGCCAAAGCGGGAAGGGGGGTTGTAATGTAAACGTCATACTGTGGTTGAACTAAAAAGGTTCGCGTAAAAGATATCAAGTTAGAAGATAATCACAGATGCATAAAGCCAATTATGACACAGGTACCAGACTGTAGTTACAAACAAACCACCGGTCTAATAATTCCACTGTGCATCGGAAAACATATCAGCAGCTGAGTGACTTTAACTACACAATTACAAAAGCAGCTGTCTGTTTAATGTGAGGACACCCAGAGGTCTGGTAATTAAAAAAACACTTTGTCTTTTCCATGTAGGTATAACAGCCCCCAGATGGCTAATGTTAATTTTTTGGGACGGTAAAGTGTGGCATGAAGTATTAATAAATAAATACAGGACTTGGTGGAAGAAACCGATCACCTTTTTACACATCCCAATAGGTGTGGACATGTAATAAAAAAAAAATATTTAAATTAATGGATGCCTAACTGGTGAATTGCTATTGGAATGGCATGCTTTGAGCCATGCAACAAACCGGCTACAATACAAGAATGGAATCAATTAAAATTTAATGTCTTTGTTTCTTCATCACAAACCAATAAGTGTAGTAAACCAATAATGTTAGTAAACAGTAAAAGCTGCTGTTTTGTTCCATTGTTTGGCAATAAGGATTAATGAAGTTATTTTACAGAAAGTGTACTCAGAAACACGTGCTCTAGACAGTCAACTGGTAAACAGGGTCACTCAACCATCAACAAAAAGTCTCCACTCACTAAGAAATGAATGAAATCAAAAATATTCAGGCAAAACAAAGAGCTTGACAGCACAGATTAGTGTGTATGTGTGTGTGTGTGTGCATATATACACACACATACACACACACACAAAAAAAGAAAATATATATATATATATATAAACGGTGGCAATCAAATTTAGAGAACAAGCAATATTTTGTAATACGTAAAGTCACAGCTTACCTGAATTCATTACTCTACCATGAATAGAAAAGATGTATTTTAATATTTTATCAGTGAAAGCTACGCCACATCAAAAATTATATGGTTTAAACAAGAAATTTGAAGAAGGCAAGCAATCAAAATTAGGACAGATACTTTTTTGTACAAGAAGC
Organism: Mormyrus hasselquistii; assembly: GCA_026779605.1. NCBI lineage: Eukaryota > Metazoa > Chordata > Actinopteri > Osteoglossiformes > Mormyridae > Mormyrus > Mormyrus hasselquistii. The sequence continues at coordinate 3,812 of JAODKE010027822.1, forward strand.
CTACAAATCAATTGTCAACTTTTTTTGATGGTAACATCTTTCAGAAATTAATAGGAAGAATAGGGGCCCTTGCTTTCAGTACCTGGCATATCGGCAACCCCGGAACTCCCACATTCTCACACTGCTTTCACTTGACTTTGTTCCACTTGTATTCCAGTTTCTTCCACAATTCGGTAACTGTAGTGCACTTATCTGCCATCATTTTGTTGGCAGTTACCTTCCAGAGATTGCTGATAAGGTTCAGATCAGAAGAGAAGTTGCTTCACCCACTTTGCAGTGTGGTACGTGGCCCTGTCTTGTATAAAAATGGCTGGCTGATGCTCATAGGGAATGCTGCTGAAAGTGGTTCTCATACGCATTAGCATTCACCTTAGCATGTAGCCGTATGAGCGACCTGACTCCTGCAGAGAACATACCCCACCCATGATACTTACCCCAACCAACTTTTCTGACTTTTTCACACGCTTTTGGTGGGGTCTTTCCACAACTCAACACCACAAATAATGTTTCCCACCTGAAGCAACTCAATTAAACTTGCTTTCATCAACTTAAATTAACTTTGGACCAGTTCTCCTCCGTCCACTCAACGTGCTTCTCAGCAAAGGGTTGGTCTTGCCTTTTCGTTCTTCTTGCTGATGTGTGGCTTAATCACCACCGATTGGGGCTTTCAGTCCATATTATCCAAGACAACGAGACTCTATCAAGACAAGTTCTTGCCCCGCCCAGAACTACTTTGGTGAACAATTCCAGCTGTTGGATCGATCACTCATGAAAGTCTCCCTGCCCACTTGTGCGCTGGTCATATGTGGGCAGCCAGCCTTTTTCTGGGCTTCAATGACTTCGCTTTATTGTAGAGCTTCAATATTTGAGAAATGAAGCTTTTGGAATAACTAGCTTCTCTTCCAGTGACTAAGAGGGTCGTCCCATCTGCCTTCATCTGAATGACCTGATGTCACAGGATTTCATCTTGCAAAATGCCTACTAATGTTTTCAGGTAGATTGGGGTTATCAGATATTTAGATATATTTTAGATTAGATCCAAAAACTGTGAAGTATACCAACTCGCTCTCTAATTTTGATGGCATGAAAATGACAATGAAACAAAATGAAAATTGATTAAAATACATCTCGTCTATTCAGGTTAGAATAACTTTGAATTCCGATAAGCTGTAACTATGTATATTACTTGTTGCCTTATTCTGATTGTCACTTTGTGTGTGTGTGTGTGTGTGTGTGTGTGTGTATACAATCGTCCCTCGCCACTTCATGCTTCGACTTTCGCGGCTTCACTCTATTGCGGTTTTCTGTATATTCATTAAAAAGTTCACAGAGACAGTGAAAATGATACATCGCTACACATTAGAAGCATCTTTGCTCTTGTAAGTGTTTGTGATTTCTGAGAACTTTTATCTAAGCCCCACGATGACTATTTTTATAGGTTAGTGGTTGTGTGTAAGAACTGTGTGTGTGCATAATTAAATGTGCAATAATAATAATACGACATTTGTAAAATCTAATATGTCTTATTTTCTGTTATTATGTCTAATATATTGGATAATACTAGCGTAATGGTGGGTAAAGCGTGTTATTTCATGTTTAGAGGGCTCTAATAATGTTAAAAACTGTATTTAGAAGGTCGAAAACAGCTTTTCTATGCTCTAACTGTGAAAATATTCGATTTATAAACAAAGAATCCTACTTCGCGGAAATTCACTTATCTGGAAGTGATTAACCGCGATAAACAAGGGCCGACAGTATATATATAAATCTGCAGAAGCCGCAAAAAAAAATCAGAGACCACTCTTTACTTTTAAAGAAATCTGAATTTGGTTTGATCGTGGTTTTGCTGGCAGAAGGCTACACTGAACAGCAGGCTACTTCCAGGTTCGAACTTTCTAAGGCAGCAGTACAGAAGGTGAAGCAGGAGACACTGAGAACGACCAGAAGCCAGCCAGGTAGAAGGCGGAAGCGTCTTTCTAATTCCAGAGATGACCGTCTACTTATGCATCAGTTTCTCATGAATTGGAGGATGACCTCAAGTGACCTTCAAAAGGAATGGGAAACAATAAGTGCAGGTGTGAAGTGCACTGCTAGGACAGTTCATATCAGGCTCCTAGAAGCAGGATTAAAGTCCAATAAAGCAAGGAAGAAGAGCTTCAGTAATGGGAAAGAACCAGGCTGCAGTTTGCAAAAAAAAAAATATTCACAGATACACTCCCATAAATTGAGAAATGACTGAAACAAAAAAGTGTGCTGTGGTCTCGTTCTCTGCAGCTATATATATATATATATATATATATATATTGCATAATGTACATATAGTGAAATACATCCAGACTGTGTTCTTCTGAACTGATTTATATTCAAATATAAAGGAACAAGTACAAGTACAAGTACTATTAAGGCAGTGTGTAATGAATAAACCGATCAACAAAGTACTATACTACATCTCAGAAATACCTAAGCCAAGCTACGTGCAACATTTTTTATTGAGCCAACATATACATTATTTGCACAAAGAACTAGGAGTCTTAACATTAGAGAGCGAAACAGAATTATAGAATTTCACTCGTATAAAAATTTTGATTCGCTCTCCTCAAAACTTGGAACAAATTTTAAAGGTGAAAATGACCCCCCCAAGCAAATTCCTCAAAGTAAATAAAGAGAGATAACCAGCAGTGTTTAGGCTTCCACCATTTAGAACATGTAAGCGACAAAGAGTTTTGTTCATATATGATCACTGTAAATGTTTAATCATGTGCCTGTAATATTAATGCATATCTTGAATCCACTTGCCTTACCTATTAATGACAATTGCTTGTCAAAGTAAGTATAACTAACAGTATATTAATTTTAGGAAATTAAGCCATCCATTGATAAATATTATCTCTACTACCAAAGCACAGCAACAGGAAGAGCTAAATATCACCAAACCATAAAAACGTTCATATCATGTGTAGTAATACAATCACAACTGTCTAGCTGGTGTAGAATGTAGGACCATGCCGTTTGTAACAGCATCTGCAGACAAGCTATAGGTTACCTGTGAAACAGAAAACAACTTAGAACGGGTTAAAAGTCAAAAACAAGGATCTGTGCTTGTTAAAAATGCACCAGAGCATCTTCTGTTCACACCGACATACCTATGTCAGAATGGACTGGGCTGCAGACTTAAAGGCCGACGTGGTGATGTCATTTATGAAAGAGCCCTTGTTCATTCCTTGCTGCAAGACAAAAATAGGGTAAAATTAGCTGGTGTCCTGCAGTCTCATGATGAAGAAGGCTGTTAACCTCACAGAGAGTTTCATCTCGCCAAGTAGAGATAAGTCACTCTTTACTCGCGCCACCAGGCCCCCCCCAGGATCACCCAGTACAGCGGAGGCAAAACTGCCAACTCAAGTCCTGTCAGCTTTCTCACGTTCTGTTTAACAGCCCAAATTGGTCTGTTTGGAATTTATTTTCACATCAGTGGAAAAGTTTCTACGACCGACCAATAGTTCTGCTCAAAATACTCCACTAAAATGCCCAATTATGAAGTCTGAAGCTTCGTAACTGATCATAAAATAAAGCCGGCTTGTCGTGAAAGGCGTCCGGCCTGATTCTTAAAAAAATCTGTGGGATACATCCCAGCTGATGTGTTCAGAGCTGGTTTTACCACATCGCTCAGCTCTTAGGTTTCAGCACCACCCAACACGAACACAGACGTGTTCTTTAAAAGAAAAATCTACATCCAAATTTTCCCGTCTCCACCTCGGTTTAAGTTCCCCTCCCTTCATTCATCTAAATGCCATGTTGAGACATGAGCAGTTCAAGCTCAGAATAATACTGCCGCTCCCAAGATCGTGTCTTAGATTTCAGCTGCTTTTCACCCGTGCAGTTGGCAGTCCAAGGGCTATGCCATACATCAATTAGGGCTTGATAATGATTCGCCCAACTGGTGTCAAATATTTTCAGCTATAATTAAATGAGATACTTAACAGAGTAGCCCGAATATCAAGCAGCCATTAACGGCTGGTGTCTCTAATGGAGAATGTTTATAGTTTGCGTGAGGTACGAAAAACAAATCTCATAATACAGTCTGTCCATCCATCCATCCAAGCATCCATTTTCTGTAAGTCTGGAGCCTATGGGTGCAAGGCAGGGAACAACCCAGGATGGGGCACCAACCCATCACAGGGCACAACCACACACCAGGCACTCACACATACACACCTATGGGCAAAATTCCAATTAATCTCAGCATGTTTTTTGGACTGTGGGGGGAAACTGGAGTACCTGGAGGAAACCCAACAACGACACGGGGAGAACATGCAAACTCCAAACACATAGAGCCACGGCACAGACTCAAACGCCGAGCCCAGAGGTGTGAGGCAAAGGTGTTAATCATTGTGCTACCCTTCTAATACAGTCCTCTCTCCAATTTTATCTCCAACTAACCTACTTAATCTCTGGAAGCTCCCATTGGCCAGAGAGCTTAAATACAACTTTGCCAGGACCAATACCTTTTTTAGGAAGCTCTGGATATCCTTTTCTGCCCAGAGACTATGAAGTAGGAGGGCTGCAGCCTGGCTGGAGTTTGGGAAGTATCTGCGAAGGAAAGTAAAAGAATCATACAAATGACACGCTAACGGATAAAGCCAAGTCAGCACTAAATCCTTAATCTCAAACATGATCTTAATGTAATACCAGCTTGCGCATCCTTGTATTCCCCGTGAGCTGCCAAAGACTGCAGAGACTCGCACGATTACTTTTAGCAGCTTTGAATTGGAAATGACATAGTCTGATCTTGAGATGTGCGGAGAATCCACTTCGACGCCTCCCTGCACGCATGCATTAACCCAACGACTAAGTGCACCTGTTCTTGCTCAGGTCCACCACAGAGTTGATCAGAGTGTTGTTCAGCAGCTTCTTCCCCATTTCAGGCTCGACCTTCAGCAGGTTGCGGATGGTGTGGCAGGCGACGGCCATCGTGTCATCGGTGTTAGCCGGGTCAGTCGTGCCGGAAGTCAGCACACTGGCCAGTTGTGGCAGGGCTTGCCGAGCTGTCGAGGAGAGATGAAGACAATCAGGCCCCGACCTCCTCGTTCACCGACTGGATCAAACTGTCTTCCCTTTTTTTTAAAGCCAACGAAGAAACTCGATCTGACAAAATGTCGCTCACTAAATAGCGGGCAAAAATGAGTGATGCTCTTAATATTATATGACAGCATTACAATGGTAGCTCAGTGCATTTAGCTTCTGCCTAAGAGTCTGGTATTTGATAGGTAATATGGCCCATTTTAATTTTTCTTTTCCTTTTTTTACTGTCCTTATACTGTTTGACTTCCCTCCCTTCCCCCAAGCCATATGTCCCAGCCTAAACAAACTTTGCTGTTGTAACCCAGCAGTTTCACCACTTTTACATCCCTTATTCGAATAATTCAGCATTAGCACTTATGTTAGCACACCGAGTGCTTTGGAGTGGTTTTCGTGGCTTTGACTTCACCACAAACCTCCACCACAGGCAGCTGTTCTGCACTAGAAAAGTAATCAACAAAACCGTGGCATGGCTCCTTACTTTAACGAAGGATACAGAGACAAATTGTTTAATCATAAGATTAGATTAGATCCTTTTATTGCCATTGCATATCAGTTACAATGAAATTCAGCTTGAAGCAAACCATAGAACTTAGTAGCTTAAAATTATATACAGTAAATAAATAATTTAACAATAGTGAGATAAAAAAGAGAGCTAATAAAATGAGAACTGCATGTCATCTTTAATGTGCATCTCAGTGACTAAGAGGTCTATATCAGTGACATCAGAATATACCGGCACATCACATCTTAAATGTCCTTATAGCAATAAAGTGCATATCAATGATTAAGAAATCCATATCAGTAGCATCACATTGTAGTTCTGCATCACATCTTGCTACGTCACTGAAATGGATTTTATAACTGAAAGGTCTTTATTTGATCACTCAGCTCACGTTCTCTGTTCCGTAGTCATTAGTAGTATTTCTATTTACTTGATTTTTATGTACTTTTCAATGTAATCATAGACACATATATTTACTAAAATTGGTGAACCATAATAGATGCTCTAGACCAGTCTTTCCCAAATCCAGTTCTTGGGGACCCGCAGACAGCCCGCATTTTTGCTCCCTCCCAGCTCCCAGTAGGGAGCAAAAATGTGGACAGTCTGGCAGGGAGCTGAGAGGGAGCAAAAACATGGACCGTTTGACACTGTATTAACATTTGACCACAGATGAAAATTAATTTTAATTTCTGCTTTTAAGACATACCTCTCCCCATTTCCCTTTTCATTTTATGCACTCCAGTGATTTTCTCACAGTAGCACAGTCTTTGTCAGGATTGGTCCCTGTCCTGCCCCCTTCTGTTTGTCAGTTCCCTGTCTAGCTAGGAGGTGTCACTGGCCATCCCATCTCCCAGTATTGCCCAGGTCTGTTCTATTCCCAGCGTGTGACTCCTGCATGGCTGAACAAGCTAAGCGAGTGGCTGTAAAATGAGCATCTCCTCCATTAACTTGATAAACATTTTTATGTTCCTTGCCCCTAGATTCGGTTGTGTATTCTTGTTTATTATAGTTCCTTGTGTTCTTGTATGATTCTTTGTTTTGTACCTTGGTGAGTTGTCATGTTTGTATCTAGTTTTGTAAATATGTCCTAGTTCACCTGTTATCCGTGTGTCTCCAGTGAAGTCCTAGCCCCTAGGTTTTGATTGATCTTCATCTGTGTGTAATTGTAATTGGTCCACACCTGTCCCACATCTTACCCTTAATATCTGTGTATATATGTGCCTGCCTTTGCCCTTGATTCTCAGTTGGTCATGGTGTTTGTAGCTGTTGCTGCCCTGCATTTGTTCCTTAGTTTGTTCCTTAGTTTGTTCCTTAGTTTGTTCCGTACTTTGTTCCTGTATGTCTTTCTTGCTCATGCTCCTTGAACCTATTTGGTGTTAGTTTCTCCTTGTGTTTATACCTAGCCTGTTGAAGTTCTTGAATAATTAACCTGCCTACATTAGACCCCTCATGGTCCTTTTGTTTCTTGCGGATTTTGTTAGGGTCCAACATGTCCATATCAAGTCTTAATGCCACAAATGCACAGTGGTCTTTTACGATATACTGCCAATGCCACAATCAGGGTCTATTAGCAGAGAAGGTGGTGTTAGCCCTTACCTAGAGTGCTCTGGATGCGCGGAGACCTTGAGAGGTTTCCCAACAGCGCCGTGGCTGTCTTCTGCAATTTGGGGTTTGAGGACTGTAGCAGTGGCGCAAAACTCTGCAGGCCGTTCAGCTTCTGGACTATGGTCTGGCTCATCACGTTGGACACCTACGGACATAGGGACCTATGTTGAGGCTGAGGAAGTGGACCAGACTGAGAGCAGTTGGGTTGCCACCGTCCTCTTCTGCACGACAAGCCTCGTGATGCCAAAAAAACAAGCGTGCAACTGCTGGATGATGCCTAGGGAAGACAAGAGCCAACACATCTATGCTGACTTCACTTATGCCTCACCTGAAGCAGGGAAAATCCCCTGGTCGGAAGCATGAGGTCACCACTGAGCCCTAGAGCACCGCCCCAGGCACTGGCTGACCCTGCCTTCTGTAACGGACATTGCTACATCTGAATGGAAAATGAGGCCATTGCTTACTGTTCCTGTCTGAGCTGTCAGGTTCTGCAGTGTCCCCATGCAGGCCTCCAGTGTTGACTCGTTCTGGCTGCTCCCCAGGAGGTTCAGGTAGGTCTGCATGGTCGAGGAATGGAAGAGCCGGCCTGTCCCTTTGGGATTGTTGTCCTCCATTACCGGGTAGTCAAAGTAGCTCTATGGTTAAATGCAAAGGTAACAAAGTTACTTCTGTGAAGTTATGTGGGCTCAGTGTGCACAGACTTGCTGTTATCATCAAAGGAAAAATGTGGACTGACTTAGAGACTAACCAAATATATTTATACTTGACATAGAGTGACTCCTTCAATAACAGCGAAATCTGCTTTTTGTAGCTAAATGGATTTAGTTTTGTTTTTTTGTTTTGCCACAGGCAAATTTTCCAGGAATGCTTATATAACTAAAGGGTCTTTCAGGTTTACTACTAAAGGAAAGAGGGTGGATCTGGAACTTCCTCCTACCCCACGTATGTATTTGAAGGGCCACTCTAGCGCTAAAATTAAGCTTCCTGGTGTCAACCATCAGATTCAGAGGCATAACACCAAAACGTATTAATTATAATCTATGCAAAAAACGCCCAAACCCAACTGTGAGGATGACCTGAGTGGAAATGTTCTATACCCTAAATGTGAAATGCTGTTACTGTCTCGCCCGTAAGTCTGACGTACCTCCTGCTCAGTCTTGCTGCCCTGCTGGCTGAAGCAGCTCACAGACGAGGTGTTCTTCTGGGCGGTGCTCCTGGCAGGGGGTGCCGCAAGGGCCGTGATCTTACTGAAGAGCCCTGGTGCCTCTTTCTCCAGCTGGTACGTCAGGTTGTGCAGGATGCAGACGCAATTCTCCACCGACTGTGGGGAACGCAGAAAGTCAGCGGGGAGATTCAAGCCGAAGAGGTTCCGAGTTTCCATGAGGGACAAAGAGGAAGGAAACCTCAAAGGGACACAGGACGACTCAAAACACTGCCCACTGGGGTCTGACTTTAATTTATCTTATGAATCAATGACAGTGATTTGCCACATTTCTATCCTTTTATAGGACACTGATGTACATTAGTTCAACTACTGCAGTTGCAGTTATTTTTCTGTGGCTACATATTTTTTAATTTTGATATTGATTCAATCCCTTTGCCATAATAGAAAATTGTCAAAAACATTCTCTTCCTACAGCAAATCTTTTTTCAATCACCTAGATATTACAGAAATAACTGGTGTGTCTTAAGAAGTTTTTCAGTGGAATTCAAAGAGGATTAAGAAACAAGAGTAAGAAACAAGGCTAAAATTTTAGGACCATAAAGACTCTATATAGGTTTTGAGAGATGAATAATAAGCAAAAAGAGTTCAGCCATGAAGGGAGCATGTCAGTGTCTGACAGCTTCATACAACATACCGAGTGTATTTTTTACTGGGTCTTTCTTTCAAAATAGGACAAAAGTCATTAACATATAATGAATAAAGAAAAGAAATTAACAATTTGACTGAGCAACTAAATTCCATGAAATGACTTCTCAAAATACCAAAGAACCATCAGATTCTGCATTTGCTGGGGTTGCCAAGCGACTGGAACCTAGTTGATCTTTTGACCTTTATTTGATCCCAATGACCCCAAATTACACAGACAACATGTACTTGGTTGTATAATTCAGGCACAGGTGTCAACTGCATTAGTAAAAAAATAAAACATTGCCAGTCCCCTTTGAGAGAAGTCCCTTGACGCACAAACACCTTTTCTGTTGCCCACCTTGTCGTCCGGCCTGTCGGCATCCGCACACGCCTGAACGTAGCTTATGAGGGAATCGATCAGCCCACGGCAGTTCCTCATTGCCTGCCGGTTCTTCTGCTTGTCGGAGCTCAGGTTCCTTTATCAGAAAGCGACCCATTCAGTAAGTCAACGTGCAGCACAGAGTGAAATCTGTGTCACCGATATTTGACTCCGACCTGCTTTGTGGTGTTTAAAGGGGCTGGTACCATGACTTGACCTGGCTTCCTTTTTTGTAAAAACAACTTCAAAAAGGCTGAGACGTGTATGTTCAACCTCTTGACAACACATTAGCAGAAAAAACATTCCTCTAACTGCAGAATGCTTGTAAAAGGAAAAAAAACTGACATTAAATAATCTTTTATGATGTAAACGGCGTTACAGACAGATACTGACATAACTGGTATGCAAGTGCATTTTTGCGGTTTAAAGGTTAAATTGTGTGGTAATAAGGCCGCAAATGTGCATTTCTGCTGTTATAACAAGAAACTTGTTACACGCAAATCAACCTTTAGACTAAGAACAATACACACCTGCAAGCCAGTTATATCAGTCCTTAATATAAACTGTGTAGCCTTGCTTCCGGTTATGAGAATCTGCTCTTTTTCATTTTTCTGGTACACCTGTTTAAACCAGGGCCTGCATATATTCAGCAGCTGTTATTCACCAGTTTCTGGAATGCTGTTGGTCTGTTTTTGTTTATTAATTTTGACATTAATAGGAGAGTTTTTAATACCCATTTTGTAATTTATGTTGCATATGCAATACAGTATGCATGTATTGAATTTTGGTTTTAAATTTTTATTCAGTTACACACATACACACACATGCATACATATACATACATACACACACATGCATAAATATACATACATATACACACACATGCATACATATTGACTGAAAAGGCTTAGGCTGAGGCTTTAAATTACCCTCTTTGCAAAACATTTTCTATTAGGTTAACCCTTTCACTATTATTTTAAACTGCATTCATGTATTATATTTAGTAATGTTACAAACAGCTACACGACAAGAAAGGTCAGACAAAGCTGTACCCTGTAAAGAAGGTATTCTGATGGCAGACGGCTGCAAAACATCAGGCAGGGTCCTCACCTCAGACAAGCTGTTGTGTTGTAAAATATCTCAGGGTCCATGCTGTCACCGGTGTTCTGCTCCGACATGCCCGCATATGGCACCACCACAGTATCCGTCAGGACGGGCATGGCTGTCTGGATCAGCTCCGACTTCAGATCGTCCGATGAAGACAGGTTCCACAGGAGACCTAGGGAGGTCCGGCAACACCATGTCGTGAGATGACATCCCACCCCCAAAGTCCTCTGACAGACCCAGGATCTAAACACGCAGAGGCTGAATGCACCCACTGCAAACACTATTCACTCAGTGTCTAGATGACGACAGCAAATATTTCACGATCACAGTTTTGTTCTTTAGCATTAGCCAAAAATTTTCCTAAGCACCTTTGAGGGTTTCTGAAGCAGCCTTGCAGTCATTCATACTTGACAGACACCAATTCTGATTCCCTTCACGTGACTGTACTTCATTACAATTTCACATACAAATTTATTTTTCCTCAACAGTTTCTCTTCCCATACCTTCAGCTCCCAGAATCTTCTATGCTGTTTAATTGTACAGAACGAAAAAGATAACCTTATATAACTTCCACTTCCTTCATTTCATTAATAATTCAATCAAAACGAGGTTTGTAAATGAGAATAAATGTCAGGGTAAGTTATTTAATAGCGAATACCTTCATTACTAGCAGTATTTGAATAGTTATTATTGACTTATCTACAGATATTCCAAATCAATATATATGTTCATTAGAAATTAATAAATTAACGAATGAGCATTGATGGTTTAAAATACATTTGCATCCTAAATATTCTACATCATTCCAGGTTCACAGTGTGACAGAATAATTTGTATTACTTGCCTACACCTTTAAGTTTGCTCTGTACCACTAGCGTCCGTGACGCTAGACGGACTGATTTCTCAGGCTCCAGTCTAAAGGCCCACCTTGCGCCGGCTCCGCCTCTCTACCGCCCCCTACCTGTCAGCTGCTTCTTGGTCTCGTCTGAGTCGGTGCTCTTCAGCAGCGCCAGGGCCTTGCCGATGCCGCCGCACTGCTGCACCTCCAGCTTGTTGGCGTTATCCTTGAAGACCAGGTTGCGCAGAGCGCTGGAAGCCGCCTCCTGAACCGGGGGGCAGGAGCTCTGGAGCAGCGACACCAGGGAGGGAATCCCCTTCAGCTGCAACACCTGAGGGGGCATCACAGGCGCACACTCATTACAAGGAGGCACGTGGCCCATGTCATTCCTGCTGAAGCCTCTGCTGGATCTACAGATTAGCATTAGCATTCACAGGCAAGTCAGTGCCACGTCAAGTCTATCAGAAATTTGAAACGGACAAGACTGGAAGTAAATACTCTTACAAAAAAATGACACAATTTACATTGATTATTGCATATACAGTAGCTATCAGACAGTAGATGGGGTTGTGTCCTAAAATCCCTAGTCTGTAACGTACTGAATCCTCAATTAGCTTGGTGAAACATCCATTCATCTTTATAGATGAAACCATAGATGAATCATTTTGTATACAGTCATACTGTATGTGTTACACCATGACATACTGTGTGGGATTTGACCCCTAGGGCAGTGAATCCATACCCCCCCCACCCCCAGACAGTGGACGTCAAAATTTGGACTGGGACCAAAATCGTACCTGAGGACTGGACTGGGAAACACTGCCCCGGGGCCAGAGGAGTGACACTATCACTATCCTAGTGAGTCACCGGGACCACATCTAGTCCACATCTCACCTCCTGCTTGGCTTTTGGGTCACTGTAAGTGTTGTGCTGGATGAACGTGGCCCCATACAGCTGGAACTTCTCATCCGGGCTGGTGAGGAACTCCACGGCATCCTTCACAGTGATGTCGTTGTCCTCCTTCAAGCTAAATGCACAGGAAAATCAAACTGATGAAGCGTTTGTTTGTGAAATAGATTTAAAACAAGCCAATTGCATAAGATTAAAGTATAACTGAACCGTGAATCAGAATATAGCTACATGTAAATATTTATGTTGTTATCAGATTATAGATAACTTGTCAGAAGGGGGTGTTCCACGAAGCAGGATTTCTTGCTTAGCCGGATAACTTTAGTTTGGGCTAAATGGACTTCATTCACATTTAGCCCAGACTACCTTAAATCTGACAAGTTATCCAGCTAAGCAAGAAATCCTGCTTTGTGGAACGCCCCCCAGGTTGAGTCCATACTATATCAAACATGATCTTTCTTCGTTAACAAAATCTTGGTGACTGGGTGCCACTTAATCCACAGGAACCGAGAGAGAACCCGACTTTGCTGGGAGGCTAACCCCACTCACCTACTCTTGCCTTTGGTGTTGGACTCGGTTTTGGTGAAAGTGGTCTGGCTGAAGTTCAGCCGGGTGGGTGTGTACCGGGGGCTCACAAGCTGTGGGGGGGGAGCCAGTTCTGGGTTGCTGCGAGTAGGTTTCAGCATCACATTACGGGCCGTTCCACGGGCATCGATGGTGCTGAAACCGTGGTTTGCCTTGGTGTACTGGGAAGAGCTGATTCTCTGCTTCTCCATCACCTGCTCTTCAGAGAAAGCATGTTTTCACTGCTCAGTGAACCACTCACTCCCAAAGAATCACCTTGCATGTAGCCTGAATGACCCTTAACAAGCGCCGTATTCTTTTAACGCCATATGCCTTCGATAGCCAAACAGAAACACGCCCCAAAGAACGAAATTCTCGGGAGCTCACAAAAACAATTATTTTTTTAATCGCTCGCGCACAGTCCTGGGTAGATTCCCGCCCCCAGTCAGCGGAGGTGACTCGGGGTAATACTGAGCCGAATGTTACAAACTGGAAGCGAGGCGACGCCCGTCAGGTCAGGATGGGTGGAGGTATGAGAATCTACCGCCATCTGCTAAGTGGATGACATCGCGTGATGTGTCTGTACACATCAGGGGTGACACTGAAGTCTTTCTCAAAACAGTGACCCAGAACCAACCCCTAAGGACCTCAAGATGAGAAATTTAGTGCTGACTAAAAGCAAATATTAATTGCTGCATATTCGTAAAACATAGCAATAGTTGCATTCTTTAATTATTTCCTCTGCATTTGTGTGGACCAATGCCCAGCACATATCTATCCGTCCAACATCACTCCCCTATACAGGATAGTGTCACAGAATCCTACACATTATTAAATTAAATTATATTAAAAATTAAATCGGTTGCTGGATTATTTTTCAGTAACCGTTTATGGGATCTTATAAAAGAGAGGCAGTCATTCTCTTGGACTGTAACTGCACTCAGCTACACTAGCGAATACAGCACAGTATAAAAATGCTATGAATTTCACACTAGCAGCCTAAAATAGTTTGCAATTTCAAGCATCCTCACTTGCCGGTGCATCACGATTTTCTACCTACAACCTTGCCTCCTCATCTACGGACAGATATGCAAGTTCATAGCTTCCTTCACAGAAGAAATGCTGTGTTATGTGCTGATCTTCGTGATCTCTGGGTTGGCATCGGTGTCAGCCTACATGCCATCCTGGCAACTCAACGCGGCCGCGTTCAACAGTGTGACCACATCGTTAAAGGGAGCAGCTTGAGGGCAGCAATTGGCTCACACCAGTGATACATTCTGTTCATGCTTAAGCAGTTACTGCATCAGTATTTATTATTATTATTATTATTATTATTATTATTATTATTGTTGTTGTTATTATTATTACAATTGTTATTATTATTATCATTATCCCCTGAAGATCAACCAGTAGTTGGAAGATGGGTGGATAATTAGATCAAATATCCATGTTTGATATGCTCAAAGCTTACCACATACCAATCACAATGTTGTGACGAAAGTAACTCCTGAGTAGGATTTTCTTACATTAAATCAGCAATGTTTTTAGGTACAACAGAATATGTGGGAATATATAACAAATGACAAAAGAGAGGGGAAAAAAACAACTAATAGTCTGTGATTCATCAATGATGGCCATTGAAAGAGGAGGGAAAATGAAGCATAGGAGGCAGCTAACCTCTGTCTGCGTAAGACCTGGACAATTCCTGCAATTACTACAGCAGGGGAAATTACTACAATTACAACATTAAAAAAAACATCTAGAGAGAAGAATTTCCAGAAGACGCACCTTCATTCCTTTCAGGGAGCCAGTTAGGCTGCTTAAATTGATCTTTGATGAGATGTTTTTATTGAAAGAGAAGCTTGCTGGACCTGCATGATAAATAAAGAGAAAATTGTCACTCAGATTAGAAGATGGTGGAGGCATATTAAAAAGCGCTGAAATGGTTTGGATTCATTTAGACAGAATACTAAACAACTTAATAAGTATGTTGTAAATATTAAGAATAGCTCTAGAAATATAAAGGATTTTGCAAATCTTTTTGAAATACTGCAGCATTTTGGGGTTAAATCTATAAACTCTTACAATTTTGTCCTGACAATGAGACTCTACAAGAACTCACAATAGCTTTAATAAAACCTTAAATTACTGCAAAAAAAAATACCCCATATTTCTTAGACATTATAGCTAATTTAACATACTCCTTTTACTCCCTTCCTTTTTAGAGGTTTTTTTTCATCATATAAAGACATGTTTTTGTAGACAAAAATTAAAAATATTACTTATGATAGCATTTATAAAATTACTGACTATTGAAACGTCTTTTTAAAAAAATGCTGTATGTAGAAACAGGAGCCCCTTAAAGCGGGGGGGTTGGGCGTCCGGGCGATTCCAAGGGCCCCTAAGTGACTGGGTCTCCTTTCAAGGGGGGGAACTCCTTAACATCACCCCAGTGTACAGTAGGAATAAGAAAAATGCTCTTTATATGACTTTCATGACAAATTACTTACCAACCACTTCATATTCCATAATTTAAACAAAAACCAATTACTGTATTAATTCGTTTTTTTTTATAGCAAATCTGTGAAAGTCAGTGCCTTTTAAGTGTTACGTTTCTGCTGAAACATACAAAACCAATAAGTAGTATATTATTTGAAGCAACAGTTGATAAAATATATAGCTACATCTAAATATTTATATTGCAATCAGTGAAATTTTAATATATATATATAATTATATTGCAAGTCAATAAATACAAAATTTGATAAAAATTACTTTTTTCAACAACAACAAAAAAAATATCAACAAAACTTGTATATTTGCAAAAAAAGGATGCTGTTCTTCGGAAAATTAATTGCTTAATGGAAAAAATATTCTTTAGTAGGGAGTACGTATATTTGGTAACAGGTCTACATGCTTAATAACTACGGTTTCTGCTAGCTGGGGTGTTAATTCAATTTTACTCAACATTTGGTTACAGGCCTTTTATTATTTTCTGTCTCGATATGTAGATATGCAAACAAACCGCCAGCACACGAAACTTTAGGTAATGACATTATTCAGTTTTAAAGAAGCTGGTGTTTGCAGAATAATTAAACAAATAACTGGACTTTTGAAATTTTGCGGTATAAATTAATCTGAAGAAAACTATACATATTACATGTAGCACAAAATATACAGGCAGCTGCACAATATATTTTTTTATTTCTTTTTTTTTTTTTTTTTTTTTTTTTTTTAAGAAAAAAAGTAGTGAAATTTTAATGGAAAGAGTCAATGCCCCAGCCCCCCCCAGGTGGGACTTCGTCCTACGCCCTACTGTTTAAACCTGTC
>JAODKE010028120.1:0-19935 GCA_026779605.1 Mormyrus hasselquistii
TTATGAATGTTCTATGAATGCATTATGAAGGTGCACTGAATGTTCTATGAATGCATAATGAATGCATTATGAAGGTGCGCAGTTAATGTAAAGTGTTACCATACACTTTGACATATTGAAATATAGCAGGCCCCAAATTAAGTCGACATACTGTATATGGAGCTGAGTCTGAATAAACAGGTTAGAATGGATGTTGGAGTTTTAATAATAATAACAATAATAATCATGTTACACTACCTTTGAAATGCCATACGCCATTGAATGTATATTAATGTTTAAATTTAAAACAAAGTCAGTGAAATAGATGATCTACAATTCAGCTCAGAGTGGTAGCTGTCTGACTGGCAGAAGTGATATAAAGTAGCAAAGTATTAAGATACAAGTAGTAAAATATATATACAGTATTGTGCAAGAGTCCCAGGCAGTTAGAATATTTAAGGCTATTTATCTGGGCAGAAAGTTTATATTAGTTCGGAATTATTACCATTTAACATTTGACAAAATGCAAATTAACAGTAACACGATGAAAAAACAAATTTGTTTGATTTTCCAAAAGTTACTGATACCTTGTTTGATGGGTAGAAGAACACTGGGTGCTTGTTTCGCAAACTTTTCCTCAGGATCAGCTCAGCCATTCCACGTATTTGTTTAATTTCATCATGAGCTCAGCTAATTCATGAACTTAACTATTTAACTGATTACCCCAACAAGGGTGGGGTAGTGGTTACATCAAGAAATACTTGGGTGTATCAGATGGTTCCTGAAAATACTGGGGTGACTTTAGTGGAGAATTTGAAATGGTTGACACACTTAGTGTCATAGTTTTACACCAATATGAAGATCATTTAAATGTCATTTTCACTGAATGCCTAAGATCTGCACGGTACTCTGTGTGTGTGTGTGTGTGTGTGTATCTGATCATTTTTTTTCAAATTAGTGTTTGGCACTAATCTTCAACTTTCAACATTTCAACTTTAACATTTTCAATGACGCCTGCACAATACTCTATATAATAACTTTATTATATTAATTAATGTTGGTGGAATGGAATAATATAGTTATACGACATTTTAATGTCATTTTATTTTTAAAGTATCATGTTAAGGCTTTAATACACTAATCGATACTATGGTGTTGAGAAGCTTCCTGCTTTCAACCCTCGCGCACGGGTGGACGCGACTTCCCCTGACGTCACCAGTGACACGTGTATTCAAGATGGCGGCAGCAGTGGTATGTACTGATCATAAATTAATTCGATTTTATTCTATAGCTATGCCTTTTTCGGTCGAGTGCATACTTTATCTGTTTTGTTGTGTTGCGGACACAATAGTTTATCCGTAGTCCACGTCATATGGCTCAAGTTGTACATTCTTGCATGGTATATCCATTTAAAGTATCCGTGTGCTTCCTGTGTTGGCTCGGCTGGTGTTGACGTTGGGTACTTCGAGCAGATGGATAGTTAGCCGTCAAATGTACACAATAGCATCGTAACACAATTTATAGTTCCTTCGTGTGATTTAAAACATGTATAGGTGCTGTAAAGTTTTGCCTACCATATCATTAAATATTAAATCTCTTGTTAACTTGGTTACAACAGTATACCAGTACAGCTAGCGTATTAGCGCCATGGGTTAGCAACAGGAGTAACATTAGCCGATTCGACAAATGTGACATTCATTTAAAAACAACATAAGCATAATGATTTCAGCGTGTTTTGGTTAATTAACTTAATTGGACTGCTTGTTAAATGAGTAGTGTCATTTAGATTATTTAATTAGGTGCGGTATGTCCATTCATAGTACGTCAGCGGGATATCCGGGTAGTCTAGCATACCCATTCATTTTTTGGGTATCAGCACTTCAGGAATTATTCTAGTAGGACTCCATATGACCTTTTTTTCTTTGTTATACTAGTCTTGTTCAGTCATTTTAGGGTACACGGTTTGCTTCCTGATTAAATCAAATCATAATCCGCTTTCAAAATTGGCGCAGTGTAGTTTTATTGCGTTATTATTCAAATTTGATTATAACTGCATGAACCTGTTGGCTCGAACCTGCCCCCTTATATTTTCTCTCGTCGTAACGAGTGTAATTATGTGACATGTAATTGCTGTAAGCAGCATCGATGTGTAGCACCTGTGGCATTTGTGAATTTCTCAGTAAAAGACACTCCGGTCTCTGACGACTGAATAACCTAACGGTGCTTTTTAAACCTGCCTTTGTGTTAATGGAAGGGTCATTCTGTCACATTTTATTATCTTTTCCGGTTTTTATTGCTCTATCTGGATGGCGTAGTATCTCAGAAGATTCTTAACTGCTGGATGTGATTTAGGTCTTTGGAGCAGAAATACTTTCTAAGTTGCTGTAAGAAGTGTGTACTGCAAACGTAAAATAACACATAATTTTAACTTGCATAGCTGGGTTTCTAGGCCCTTAGTGAAATATTATTCCAGATGTTGCAAGCTAGGATGTATGTCTTTGTGTTAATTTCATGGCCTCTGACGATCATATTACATTTTTCAGCTTATTATATGATGTAACCCTGCTAATGTCACAGTATGTCTTTCAAACCCGAGTGAAAATACTGAACTTCTTTATATCACAATGGCAGTGCTGCAGTTACTGGTACATTACACCTTTATATTGAATAACCGAGTCATAGTCATGACTGCCCTTCAAAAATAGTGAAATACAACATCATTTTTGCTAAACTCATCTCTTCTTGAGCTCAAACGTCTGTTGCATGCCAATAAAACCAAGTTGCAGTGTACTATTTGGAAGATGCTGTGAGTGTACACACCATTTCCCTTAGGTTTTTGACTCAGTCCGGTGGTCCATGAGACTAGTCTGATTGCTGTCTAATTGAACCCAAGATAGTATACCTGTCTTACTTATTCTTTACTTTATACATTTGGAATGTGCTGCACTGAACTTGCGCATTCCTTTGCATGATGTCATGCCATCCATTGCTGAGGTGTACAGTGAAGTATACAGACAAAGCAGAGGCCTGTTCTCATGGACCGGAAAGCAGATCACAGATGGTACTGAACATAAAATTACAGACAGTGCAAATAAAAAAAAAAGGGGGGGGAAAAAACACGGGCTTATGTGTACCTGGGGTAATTTAAGGACCACCAACCCAAAGGCAACGCAGAACAGAAAAGAATAATTTCAGTTAAATAAACTTTAAACTATAAATGTAGCAGCAATGGGGTAGAAGTTGCTTCAAAGTCAAGCAGAACCATACCTGCCATACCTTCTGCCAGATGGTACATATCTGTACTCCATATCTCCATATCCAGTTTATATTTACATATTTGTATTTATACTTAGTATAAAGTATTTTCCAGTGTAGAGATGCGTTGATTGCGTTGAGTTTTCTCGGCCGATTCTGATTTTGTGACCTGCTGATAGTTTTTTGCCGATTCTGATTTTCTTTCTATGACCTGTAATTGACTGCATATACAAACAAAAATCAGCTTTATTTCGATGCCAAATTTTGTTTTCATCGTAAAAGAAATCGTTTAACTTCCACCAATTTCCCCCACACTGCACTAAGTTACAGGATCATCTCACTTAAGAAGTCTCAAATCAATACAATTCGTTCTGGCCCAAGCATGGTAGGTGCATATCTAGTCCTGTGGTCTTGTTACCCTATGCTAAATTACCCAGTCTGCAGGAAACATGCAAGTAAGTGTCTCACTGTAGTCAGTATTTGTTACTTGTACGAGTGACAATAAACTTTTTGAAATTAGGCATGTAAAGCGTTGCCTGCACGGCAGTTCGATTCAATTACGACTGGTGAGGGAATGATTTCTATCATGATTTGATTTGATTCGATTAATTGATTATTCAATTATTTTTTTTATCTAAATTTAAACCTTTTTTAATTTCACAGAAAAAAAATCACAAATATTACCATTACAACTTGATCACACATTATTCAGTTATTACATAGAAAATAGACTCTCAGAACGTTCATTTTTATTGTCGCTATTAGGGGAGGATTTTCCCCCAAATTGATGCAATGGAATGCCCATGTTCATTTCAACTTTTTCTTGCCAGTGTGGCCTCAGTCACAAAAAATCAGTCCCTAGATTTTGTAAAATGCTTTGTCTGTAAATTGTCAAAAAGACAAATACTGAACTAAACAGAAAAAAGCACGTAAGTAAGCTCTACCTGATTGGGGGGGGGTTCATTATCAATATACTAATTTTGTGGCTTATTTGGAGTCAATTTGGGCACAATCAACCCTATTATAGGTTTATCGAGTATGCCACGCAGGGATTTCTGTTTAATGATGCCTCGTATAAGAAGATAGTCCTGTATTTTACCAAATATTTGGGATTTTCGTGTGTTTCATCCAGTTCCTGGATTCTCTTGTCAGCGCACATCTGCTGTAGACCAGAGTGATACCTTTACCGCCATGTTTGTTAAATGTTTGTCGCTACCCTATCTTGGGTGCGCTTCCCAATCAATGATGGAAGTTAGCATTAACGATGTATCATGCTAAGGTGGTTCAAAGTAACCCAACATCCGAAGTACGACTGTTTTCCAAAACCATCGTACCACAGTAGATCGAACCACGTTAGTTAGTTGGGACCACCGTAGTTCAAACTACACTGGTTCCAGCGCTGACTGGTCAGACTCACTGCGAGTTGTGCGCAACAACTAAGAAACTACTTTCACAGCCGGTTGCATACAAAAACTTGCAAACTGTGTAATGTCATATAAATATATAATAATCGCACACACATATGTTATCAATTTATTGTGTCACATAACACCAATAATATAAAAAATAGCAATCGCGCCAAAATATTGCGATGGTTCTTGGAGTGGTAAACAGAAGAACATTTAGCTATGACACTGCGTTTTGTGAAAGACTCAGCATCTGTAATTATGTTGATTGCAGTACACCGTGTTTCAGTCACACTACTGACACTTACAGATTCCTGGTCCGACGTTGTCGCTTACAGAATGTTAGTAGCTGACTGGCATAGACAGGTGCGTGTAATATCCAAACATCACAGACGTCATTTCCCAAGTACAAAGGCATGGATTCGTATCTGACCGCTGTAGTGTCATTCTACTCTTCCATTATGGCAGAGACAGCGGTCAGTAAATAAGAAGTACTTCATCAATGGGCTGTACTCTTTACTAAGGCGACTGTTGTCCCTCTGAGTCTGAGGTTATGTGTGTAATGAAGAAACTGCACAACACCTAATGGTCTGCATAGGGCTACAAATACACATATGTACACATACAAGGGATAATGATTTATTATTATTGTTTTTGGGTTTTATTTTCTTTTTATTGATGGTTTTTTTAATTATTATTTCTCCTTTTTTTTCTTTTTTATATATGGCACAATGACCACAGCGAAAAGCTGCATGCCTAAAGGCCATTACTGGATAAAATTAGCCAACTCTGTGTTAATCAATACTTTGCAGTCTGAGATTTGTCCTTATTGCTCACTACAGACAGTTACCGTACTTATGACCAGAGACCCACACAACAGTTACGTTTCAATCTCCATTTTCAGACAACTTCACATTATATGTGATTGTAGAGCTAAATTATTCCTTATTATGTGTTAAAGATTATTACATTTCTTACTTACACGGTGACTATACGCTTATTAAACTGAATTTTCCATCATCGCTGACGTATTTACCTGGTACTAAGCTTCTGTTGTTCGAACTACGCAACTTAACGACAATGTTTGCGAACTATGGTTTCGGGAAACACCTGCGCTGTTAAATAATGCATCGTACTACGTAAGTCTGCAGTATCATTACCCCCGTAGTTCGATCTATAGTTTCAGGAAGCACCTGCTTCGTACTTACATAGTTCAAACCACGCAAGTTGCTAACATAGCAACTATGGTTTTGGGAAACACACCCCTGAACAGTAATGTGACTGGCACACACATGTACATTATACGTGAAATGGACTCGGAAGAAACAGATTTGTTAGGCCGTACAAACGGTGCCTGGGCCCACCTCTTCAGCATACCATGTATGGGCATGGCAGTTAGTGATCATATTAGTCAAACTGAACTTTGGGCGTCATATGTGCTCAGACATGGTATGGATAGCCCAGTGTGAGTAAACCCTGAGTTTCGAATGACCTGATGAAATCGCCATTGGCCGATTATATAACTCTTAAGCTAACATAACTAACTAGCTAAGGAAAAAGTAATCTCAGAGTATTGACAATTACCATTGTAGCTAGCAAGAATGACTTTTTTATGCTATAAAAGAGAAGTGTTTTCCAGAACCATAGTAGCATTAAGATTATCTTAACCTTCAGAGGGAGCGTTCTGTGCTACAAAAAGGGACAAATTACCCCAAAGTGTTGTAGCTCAAAGATCATCAGGTAGCACTTCCTTTATAAATATCAACTAACCTTACCTGTTCTGCTACATTTTGCAATTTGCATGCTGCAGGTGTTGCTTTGCGTGTCTACCTGCATGCTGCAGGTGTTGCTTTGCGTGTCTACCTGCAGCATGTGAACGCAAGAGCACACAACCTGGAAGTAGCAATTTCTTTATCTGTAAGGAGGATTTTTCCCTAAAAGATTTATGCAATCTTGATGTGCGGAGTAGGGGGTGCATAATGTGGGTCGTCTTGATAGTGAACTCTGCCGTTTTGTCCACATTCAGAGACAGATTGTTGTCCTTGCACCAGTGTTCAAGCTGCTCCAGCTCCAGTATGCTAACTCATTGTTGCTGATGAGATCAGCCATCGGCAAACATCACGGTGTTATTTGGGTTGTACTTCTTAGTGTGTTTGTGAATCAGCAGGGTGACCGGCTGTAGGATGAGCCCACAGCTTTGGGGGCTTTGGTTTGCAACGCAGTAATGCTGTACATCAAGGCTATTCAAATCATGGTCCTCGAGGTCCGAGCACTGTTTTTCCAGCCTTCCTTTACCTGCGAGCCGGGTGTGAAGCCTCTGGCCAATCAGAATCGGTAATTATTTAAACTGACTGCCTGGGAGAACTGAAAACAAGGCCTGGATTTGGAATCGAGGGCCAGATTCGAAGCGCTCTGCTGTAGAATTTATTGCTGATGCAGGCTGTCTGAGGAAATTATTTAACTTAGCCAAGCTCTATATACTGGCTGCTTATAGCATTTCTGCTTGTGGAACCATGGCTTGTTTCCTCAATTAAAAGGGACTACACACCCTTTGCACATGTTGGCTCTAACTACTCTCCTTCAGAAAATGGTAGAGTAATGCTTGCCTGCTTAAGTGAAGGAATAATTGAGTAATATTGAGTGGACTTCTGAATGGGTTTCTTATATGGACCTGAACTGCCAGTCAGACTGTCAGTTTTGTAGCCAGGTGAGTATCTGTGACCTTTTGCACCTCACCTGGGAACATAATAGTTGATTTGTGTCATGGTATCACCTAACATGGCAGCAGTTATTCATTATGCATATTATTTACTAAGGTAAATCTCCACAAGTAGCACAGCCATTCTGTTTTTTTTCTGTGCTTCTGAGTTTCATTCTCCATGTTTCACCATGTCACATAAAGTTTCTTTGTTTACAGGTTTTTTTGTTTACGGGTGCTTTAGAAGTTTGCTTTGATTGAGTATAATGCAGAGAAGTGTTGATTTGCTCCCTTCTTTTGAAGGGAGTTGGGGAATTAAACAGGAGCAACGCTCTCCCCCCCCGAAGGCTGATTTATACCTGACACTCACATTGCATACGCGCACGCACCGTGGCTGCCACGTGTTTTCTGCGTTCTTTTCTCGCGTCGTAGTGCACCTACATGAGGAGTGTACTCTGCGTACCACAAAATTGAGTTGGCAGTACGGTCGTCTTTTGTCACTATATTTTCAGAGGCAAGAGAGAAAATATTGCGAGCCCAATTGCTTCCCTCTGGGTACAGCATCTTCAAAATTTAATGGCAGTTTAAAGTTTCTCAGAAAGCAGTATCATGTGTACGAAGTACAAAGAAACTCTTGCCTACATTCATAAGCAATGTTATTTTTAGATTTATAAATCTTGGTTATAAAATTCACTGTGGGGTTTACGTTTCCCCTACATTTATATTATGTTGTTTTATAGGAAACAAAACTTAGCAGGCTGTGCAATTTTAATGACGGCTCCTTTTCAGGATTATCCAATATATGTTTAACATTAGTTTAAAGTTTACAACCACTACTTTTGCATGAGCCCTGCATGCACTCTTGAAATCATTCCTAATTATTTTCATCCTTGCCGTTTAAATCACTCATGAATAGAACTGTTTGTAGGAAATTTATTTTGCACTATTTTTTCTTTTATAAATACTGCAATACATATTGCATAAAAGGATATTTTTCAGTCTCGTGCAGCCTAATTATGAAATACTAAGTACTACAAGATATACGGTAAGCCCTTGGACATTTGCGAGGTTACATTCCAGAAGGGATTTTTAAACTGATTTATATTGTATGTCTTGAACCATCCCCAAAAACACATTAGAAACTTCAACTAAATTTTTTCATACCAGTTTTACACCTAAAAGCATGAAAACTTACTATGGAAATTAAACATACACACTTCTGTAGGGTTTTTCGAGGATTCCGCAAATGTGCGAAAAAATTGCGGCTGCCAATAGGTTCAGTCCCAATGAAATGGGGAAGACACACGTGTAAGACCAAAGTATGATGTGAAGCAGTGGGCAGAAAACAGAATGCTGCAGCAGTGTTAAAAAAGCAACTCGATCACTGTGGAGTTGGCGAGAGAACATCATTTCATGTCGCAACCTCATAAACAACAAACGAGACTGGAAATGAAGGAGCCGACCAAAGTGGTTTTCTCACATTGCCCCCTGGTGGATATGACCTTTAATCCTCCAGATAGATGTAAACTATGCATGCAAGTGCAATCAGTACAGTGCTTGCAGTGCGTATGTGTCGCACTAAGACCCGAGTGCAGGTGCTATGCAGAACTTTATTAAACAGACAGAGAATGCAAAGAATCCAAAATCGGGATATCTGGCTGAATATCCCATTCTGGGTTGGTGGAGAATGCTCACAAGCAGCCTGCAAAATGAACCTGATAAGAGTCTAAGATTCTTGCTGAATATTGTATAATGACATCATGTGTGTGATTGTGTGTATGTTTCAGGGGCTGCTGTTTTTACTCCTTGTACATGTGGCCAGGACTTTCTATGTACCAGGAGTGGCGCCAATGAACTTCCATGAAAATGACCCGGTGGAGATAAAGGTAAGGATTGACTTTGAATGACAAGTTAGCGCTGCTTATTTCATCACAAGCTGTATACACAGTAAGGCTGGGAGGTTTACAAAGATCAGACACCGGTGTTAGGCAGTGCTTACCGCTTACTTGATTTTCCTAATGTACTCTATAATTCCTTCCTCTACCGTTGGCCTTCGTAAGCTGTCCCCATACAAACTATAGCACCTATGCATCATATTCAGCCTCATGCTTCTGCATGGTCCACTCACCTTCCAAACCAGAACTGCATGCTGGGTGTTTGACAGACATCATCAGTGGTGACCTCCCGACAGACAAGAATGACAATTTGGTGCCTGCAAAGGACATTATCAAGTGTTTGGTTGTATTTTCAGCAAAGCAGATACTTAACACAATAAACTGTCAATAAACAATTTCTCCAAGAATGGGCAACACAAGCATCATATTATGTCACTTAACCCTCTGGGGACGAGGCCATCGTCAGCGATGCCATGTATTTTTCTTGTGTATTTCAGTTTGTATCTCACAGAAATGTTTATGTAGAATCATGAAAACTCTGACTAAATCCGTAATGTCTTCTTTTCAAAACGTCCATTGTCGGAAGTATTAAAGTTTTTAAAATTAGGTTAAATCGGCAAAAAAGTAAACCATGTCACTTTGTTTTACCTGCATCGGAGGCGTGTAGTGTCACTCTCACCTGAAGATCGCTATTCACATTCTAAATAGCCGCATTATTGCGTATTCAAATCGCATTCGCATGTTGATCTGAAGAACAACGCAACGGTGAGACGCGATGCAGATACTTCCTCGTCAGCACCATAAAAGGGAGGGGGGGTGTGGCCAGGTGTCAATGGCTCATGCATACACATGAGAGCTCCTACATAATCAATGGAAGGAGGCCAGAAATGATGACATGAGTTCAGTTTTTCTTGTTTATTTATCCAATTGAATGTTGCAGCTACACCATTTAGTCATCTTCATGTAGCCAAGACTTTGGTGATCAGATATCTGGGATCAAAACAAACTGCCAGCATTGCTTACTATGTACTTTTATAATGTTTCTGCAAGTGTTCCAAACTGCATTCCGCAATGTCTATACTTTGATGTCAAATTACAAACGTAACATAAATCTGACATATTTACAATATACATTAAAATTTAGAGGATTGTAATGCCAAAACAGAAATACAAGAAATAATTTATTTCCTATGAGTTAAGTTTAAGATATTAAAAGAAATGTGTGACCGTGCCCCAGTCAGTGTAAATGTGTCCCCAGAGGGTTAAAGCACATGTTTTTGAAAATATTACTATCACTTATATTCACCTTGTGTGCAGGCGGTGAAGCTGACCAGCTCCCGTACCCAGCTGCCCTATGAATATTATTCGCTGCCTTTCTGTCGGCCTACGCAGGTAGTCTACAAGGCCGAGAACCTGGGTGAGTGTCTCTTACATCTTTGCTTGCCAGTGCTTCTTCTTGGTCTTTTTTTTTTTTTTTTTGCTTTTTTTTGCATGCTGACCACTTATGATAATTCCTGAAGACCAAATGAGTATCATCATCTCTGGGTTCTCTGTGGGAGTTATAGATTTTCACCTACACCACTGTCCTCAGCTTCTTTTCAGAGGACACTTATCCGGAAAACTGTCGTAGTGAGCATTTGGACTCAAAAATGATTGCTCTGTCAGCAAGGGTTTGGTAATTCAACTTCTGAATGTCATTTTAAGTACAGATCACAATGATTAAAAACCACTAATGTGTTCTAGATTATAATTTTGTCGCACGACTTGGCTGTTCTTCAGTTTCAGCTCAACCATGGATGGCCTGGCATTGAATTGCATTCTTAGTGAAATGTTTTTTCGCCTTTGCACTCTGACAGGTTTTTTTTTGGCTATTTTTACAAGATGTATTCATGCTGCTAGAGTCAAGTTAGCTCAAGTGGTAGAGACCTCCGATACCTGATTGTCATTTTTTGACTTTCTATATCTTGTTCTTAGATTTTGACAGGGTAGAGGTAATGAGTTGAATTTCTGTTTGGTGTTGTTAGCTAATTCAGGCTAACATTGTGGTTCTGGATAAAGCTATTGCCTCACATTTCCAGGGCTGGGAGTTGGGGATGAACCAATTCACAGTCATTCAACTCTGATCTGATTCCAATACACAACTGCTGATACAGATTCCGATACAAGAGCTCTCTTCACTTTAATATTTGAATTTAATTAATGAAATATATAATTATGTGCATATTTATACTTATATATTATTTAACTATTTTTAAACTAGTAAATACAAATAAAAAATGTATGCCAAATAATCTTCAATTAGGGTATTAGAAACATGCGTAACGTACTGTTCCATGTCTTGTTTTAAGTGTTTTGAGGCATTTGCAGTTCAAACTGAGTATCTTCCAAGACAGTATACGCAAGTGGCCAATGCTTAATTTTTCTCCCACTGGCAACAGCATCATTTGCACTTTTGTTGCAATAGCAGTCCCTTGTGTATCACCAGCTGTAGCGAGTGTGCAGAACAGCCAAAGCGCAGTCATTCATTGCTTTTTTCAAATTATTTGCATTGTCTCTTATGTGCTTTTTTGTGGGATTTTCCACTAAACGCTACTTCCACGTTTCAAAAATTTTTTTACAAAGATTGCAAATCACAGTGCCACTAGTTGTTGTTAAAAGCGTAAAATACTTCCAGCTTGTCGCTCCCTTTCATCTGATGATCTTATGCTACTGCAAAGGGTATGTGCATGACGTCAAAGCGGGGAAAGGCGCTGAACTCACACCCACTGAGAGGGGGAAAAACTGTGGCAGTGTTAGTGTTCAGATTGCATGCCGCCATAAACCACATCTAAAATGGGAAAGAGCTGTCCCGTTATTGATAGTACAAATCGATTTAACAAGAAATAGCAGGTGAAAACTAAATGAGTAGGTATCAGACGTGGATCGGTCACACGTGGGGAGCTACTTTTGTGGTATTGACCGAAATGCTCCAATCCTGTGGAGGATTGCAAAATTATCAGTTTCAGTTTCAAATTCCAATACCCACACCATAAATCTCAGCGTCTGCGAGTATGCAACATGCTTGTGAATAAACCGAAAGTCGCTGGTGTTTGGCTGCTGTTCGACGTAAAGTTACACAAACACGTCGTACTTCTGCCCAGAGACAAACTCGTCAACTGGCTCATGTGTGTCATTGTTGTTGTTTGTTTGTCATGTGCAAAAAATAAATGCCTAAGGAATCAAGTTTGGTTCCACAGGGTTCCAGACCACGACTATTTAGCCCCATTTTGCAACCATTTTTGGAGACAGTGTGACCAGTGCAACTTGCAGATATGCCCCCCATGTAGTGGCCGACCACATCGGCATTGATCGCATGAAACACGGAGAGGGCGAGAATCGGTGTGTGTGCGCATGCATGTGTGTGTGAGCGAGATCGTCGGGAATGGGTCAGGTGGCAGACTCCCGGAGGCACTGCTGAGGAGGCTCTTATGGTGTTAAACTTGCTGATTTGCTTGACCGTGAGCACCAGCGCTAACGTGGAAATTACGCAGAAGTGCGGAAAAAGAGATGGCAGATGGAATTTTTTTATACCTCAGTAAGATTGAATGCCGTTTTGCTTGCGTCTCCATAAATTGGAGTTGCTGACAGTGAAACTTGCCAGCTATTATTAGCCGGATAACATTACATTGTTTTTATTCTGTGGAAAATGAAAGATCAATCTGCTGGCCAGATTTATTTATGCATTATAAATATATAAAGAAGGCTCTGTCCCCTTATGACTGCGATTGATCTCCCAGTAACTAACCAACAATTAACAAAACAACCTTTTCAAATAAAATATCTGCTGCACTGTTTCATGTATTTTTGTTGGTGCTGAAATGGATTTAAGACCATATTGATATTAAAAAAGATTGTTCAGGAAATGGTATCGAAATCAAGATATCGTTCTGGTACTGGTATCGAAAAGCGATGCCCAGCCCTACTCATGCTGCTCCCGTTGACCTCGTGCGCAGGTGAAGTGCTGCGAGGTGATCGCATTGTGAACACGCCTTACATGGTGCTGATGAACCAGGAGAAGAGGTGCCAGGTAGTATGTCAGCAGGCCAGCAAGCTCACCGTGGAGCAGAGCAAGCTGATGGCCGAGCGTATCCAAGAGGAGTACTACGTCCACCTGTGAGCCCCCCGGCCTTTCGTCTGTCTCTCCTCCTCCTCAATAGATGCCATAGACTTGAATTGTCCTCAGGCATTACTAGATGCAGTCACAGTTAATAGATCACGGGTAATATTTCATCATGTCTTATTGTCCTGTGGCCACAGCATTGCAGACAACCTCCCTGTGGCTACGAGGCTAGAATACCCAAACCACGAGGCAGCGGCAGACGAGGAACAGAAGAAGGACGCCATGAAAGACTTGCAGTTCGAGCATGGTTACAGGCTGGGCTTCACCGAAAACAGCAAGGTACCGGCAGCTGGACGGCTTGATGTCTTCAGTGAGAAATTCCAGGGATAATATAGGCTTAACGCTGACTTAATGCATGTTGACCGGCTCATTATTAAGAAAAACAAATCATTTGCATGGTCTCTCAACATGTTTCTCTTGGGATTGACCCGTTTGCTCCTTTTGAAGAAATGTATTTATTTCAGGCTGCTGTTGAATGTGACTAATTGATAATGGTGAGTTTTTTTTTTTTTTGCAATTGCAGCCTCTAACGGTAACCTTTCTCTTGTTCTCTCCAGTACTACTTGCACAATCATCTCTCCTTCATCCTATACTACCACAAGGAAAAAGTGGATCAGGAAGACGACCACAACTTCAGGGTTGTGCGCTTTGAGGTGGTGCCCCAGAGCGTAAAAGCTGAAGGTAAGGTCCCGAAATCTTGGCCCTCCCATACAACAGCTTTCTCTTAAATTATAAAATTGATGACTGTTAGTATTTGCGTTAGTCATTTAAATGCAGATTGCATTGGTTCATTGAGCAGTTATTTCAGGTATTGTTAATCTGTGAACCTTGCTTTAAATTCAACATATAGATTTGACATACAAGTAGAGTTAATGTAAACGAAGCTTCATTTGGCCATCATTACCTCTTACCACCACCCATCATTACCTTTTACCACCACCCATCATTATCTCTTACCACCACCCATCATTATCTCTTACCACCACCCATCATTACCTCTTACCACCACCCATCATTACCTCTTACCACCACCCATCATTATCTCTTACCACCACCCATCATTATCTCTTACCACCACCCATCATTACCTCTTACCACCACCCATCATTACCTCTTACCACCACCCATCATTACCTCTTACCACCACCCAGCTGGTAGGATAATTATGCTGCAGACATTTCACGGTTGAAGTAGATTCAACCCACATTTACTTTGATCCTTGCTGATTCACATATCTGAAATGTCTTGACTTTTTAACTTTTTTTTCACATCTTTTGTAATATGTTACTCAAGTCTCAGTTGCTTTTGTAATGAAGAGTATAGCACTTAATAGACAGATGTGAGAGAACTCTGTGTTCTTCATAGACCTGAAGGCAGACCGCAATGGGATCTGCAACCTGCCAGAGGCCAGTGGCTCTGCACCGCAGGAGATCGACCCTAAGAAAGAGAATGAAGTGCTCTTCACGTACTCTGTCCACTGGGAGGTGAGCAGGGGACCCATGTTTCCCACGTGGAGATGCTGGTGAATTTAAGTAATGTTTCTGTTCAGAACCTAAACTGGTGCAAAGGAATGGGGGGTCTATCCACTCTTGGCATCTAATGCTGACCTCCTCATCCCTCGTAGGAGAGCTCTGTGAAGTGGGCATCGCGATGGGACACCTACCTCACCATGAGCGACGTGCAGATCCACTGGTTCTCCATTGTCAACTCAGTCGTTGTGGTCTTCTTTCTCTCTGGTGAGACCAGCCCGGGCTGCACACTTTGTCTTTAGTGCGATTGTTGAGATGGTCTTCATTGTTAAAGGGCAGTGTGTCTCATCCGCAGTTAAGAGCATACAAATCCCAATCTGTCTGAAAGGGTACAATGGAAGGGTTCCTGCTGTATTGTACTGAGAGGGCAGGAGAGCTAAGGCGTGTGTGTAGTCTGAGGGACAGTTAAATGAAAGACTTTTTGTGGAAGCGATAGGAGTCAAGACCCTTCCTTGTGGTCTCTGTTTCTTGCTACAGAGGATGATCCATAATAAACTACTTTGTACCATCATATGAAATACCAAGAGTGAATGGCATCAGTTAGTGTATATTTTTAAATGTATCGTGAGTTTTGAATATTTAGGTATATATATGTACAGTCTAGCCTGCCTTCTGATGCTGTTTTCCGCTTCTCTTTGGTAAGGTTGTTTTTCCTTTGTGCAGGTATTCTGAGTATGATCATCATCAGGACCTTGAGGAAGGACATAGCTAACTACAACAGAGAGGATGACATTGTAGGAGAATTCATGCCTTTCTGCTGATAATTTTGTGTATTTTTCTGCTTTAATCTTAGTTTGTAATCCAGCAGTGTCTTGACTATTTGGAATAGTTTTTGACCCTATTTGTGCTATAAAATGTTTGCTGAGCAGCTAATATTCTTCCTTGAGAACACATCTTGTAATCTGGTAGCTTGTTTAGAGGCCTTAGTGCCTCAGCAGATGTGAATGTTCTCCCTCCTATTGTATGCTGGAGTTTGGTCTGGAGCAATGTCAGTGTGTATTGACCTTTTCCTCTCACTCTTCATAGGAGGACACCATGGAAGAGTCTGGTTGGAAGAACGTCCACGGTGATGTCTTCCGCCCCCCCCAGTATCCCATGATTCTCAGCTCCCTGTTGGGCTCAGGCATACAGCTCTTCTGCATGGTCCTCATCGTCATATGTGAGTGAGCTCCAGCCGCTGAGTTATCTGGAGGCTTAAAAGAGGGAGCGGGGACTTTAACATTTAAAATTTATCAGCAACGTTGAAAGTAAATTTTATACCCATTTTGGAATGTGTCAGATTACAAGTGTGAGTATCTTATTTTACCTGATGGAAAAAGTCACTGCAGCCCACTGCTACTATCACTTTCATTTAGGTTATTGTTTCTAATTGTCTGGATTAAGCACAAAGAAATGGAAATCCTGGCCAGTCTAATGATGCTGTTGTCCCTATATGTGTCCATGTCGTAGTTGTGGCCATGTTGGGGATGCTGTCTCCTTCCAGTCGCGGTGCCCTGATGACGACGGCCTGCTTCCTCTTCATGTTCATGGGGTACGTGGCACTGTCACTACACTGTAAAACTAATGGACTCCCTGCTTTGGCCTCTCCCACTATGAATTGTTCATATTCTTTTTTATTATACCACTTCGAGCATTTCAGTATCAAAGCCAGTCTGTGTGCCTTCGCAAACAGGAAGTCTTCTGGGCATATCTCTGTTCTTATACACATTGGATATCACTGAAAATAAGTTTTTAAATTATTGCTGCCTAGTGTAAATGGTATAGTCTTCTATTCCAGGGGATACTGGGTATATAACCCTGTGTTCTCTTGCTGTTCAGGGTGTTTGGTGGATACTTTGCTGGCAGATTGTATCGCACTCTGAAAGGACACCGTTGGAAGAAGGGTGCCTTCTGTGTGAGTACACTCATCTCAGCTGTGTGTGTGTGTGTGTGTGTGTGTGTGTGTGTGTATGCTCTTACCATGTTTGTGTTTGGCCTGCACTTTTATTGAATCATTAACTTGTGCGCTGCCCTTACTCTGCCGGATTGGTGGCTCTGAGGTTGGGGGTCTATGACAGCGATTGGAAGGTCGCTGGTTCGAATCCTGTGAATGCCAGCACTCATCCTACTCCATTACAGCAAGGCCCTTAACCTGCAATTGCTTCATCCTGGGCATGACATTAATCTGGCTCCAGCCCTGTAAGGAAGTCACTTACAGGGAAATTTGGGGGTTGGTGGAAGGTTTGGCACTGGTCCATTTGGACTAATGTGGTGCTGAGGTATCACCCACTGCACAGCTGCACTCAGATTCTTATCCCTGAGGTAGTTCGTCGCGTGGTGGGTGCGGCAGTGCCCCTTACCTCCTCCATCCCCTTACTCTATCCATGTGTTTGTACAAGCACATCCTAGGTGTGCCCACAATAGATTGGATATCACTGAAAAGTTTTTAAATTGTGGCTGTCTAGTGTAATTTTGCTTTATTCTTTATCTTCTGTCTTTTCCATGCCAACTGTGTGTGTTTTCCCCCACAGACCGCCACCTTGTACCCTGGCGTGGTTTTTGGGGTTTGCTTCATTCTTAACTGTTTTATCTGGGGAGAGCATTCCTCTGGCGCGGTAAGCATTGGCCGCGAGCAGCACTGACTGCCGACATGAGTACATGAGTAGCGGCGTATGTCCGCCTGCATGTTGCCCATTTGTCAAGGCGAGGATGGGTGTCTTCTTCCAGGTTCCCTTCAGCACCATGGTGGCCCTGCTATGCATGTGGTTTGGCATCTCCATGCCTCTCGTCTACCTTGGATACTACTTTGGCTTCCGCAAGCAGCCGTACGACAATCCCGTACGCACCAATCAAATCCCTCGACAGGTGCCAGAGCAGCGCTGGTACATGAACAAGTTTGTGGGGTGAGAGCATCTGCCTGAACATACCCACCCCTCCCTGCAGGCCCTATAACTGGCAGCTGTGCCCCCCTCCCCACAAAGATCTTGAATGTGACTCAGTTGTTACACTGTGGTAAGCTTTGTGCTGACTGACTGTGTTGCTTCTCGTTGAGCAGAATCCTGATGGCCGGGATTCTGCCCTTTGGAGCCATGTTCATCGAGCTCTTCTTCATCTTCAGCGTAAGCCTTGTCCATGCATATATTTCGTGAAATGTGATGTTTTCAGGATGGGGTACTTTCCAGTACCTAAAGTACCAAACCAGCTGGGGTCATTTTTGGTACTTGGGGTGGTACTTTACTCTCGATGCTTTCTGTGGACTGGTTATGCAAATAGTCTGCCTCTGAAACACGGTACACCTGTTGTCTTGGAAAAAAAGGTATGAACTTAGAAAACAAACCTAATGAAAGAAAAAAAAGTAGTAATAATGTATGCATGGACAAATGAAGATACACAGAAGATAGACAACTACGATCTGGTTGGAAAAACAGATACAAGAAGATCTTGATAGCATTATAAGAAATAAAAGTATTTCGTATAATACCGCAGTGTGATTCTGTTGTAATAAATACCGGGGTATTTCTGAAGCCAATACCCATCTAGGAGTAATTTAAACAGCAAGGATGAAAATGATTGATTGTGTCGGAGAGCATGTGCAGCGCTCATACAAAAGAGGTAAACTTTAAACTGATTTTTTAAAACATACAGTACAGCCTTGGAATTCATACACCTCTTGACTCGATCAGCTCAAACATTGGACTGGTCTGTCAATTTTTTCTCAACTTAAATCGACCAAAATCGTGGAACTCGACCGCTCCTGCTAAAACTTGTATAGGTCAACGCGGGTTCAACTCTACCGATTCGGACCTAGCTGCAACTCGGCCAAAATCTTAGAACAGGATTAAACAGACCTGCAAAACTTGTATAGATCGAGACATGTCTCTCATGTATGTGTTAGTTTTATACTGAATGTCAGTGCTTTTTATCATTAGTTAGGCAGGTAGATAAGTTTAAATATCCTATATACTGCAGCCATTATTCAAATTCAGTACAAAATACCCCACCTTGCTTTGTGATGTCATTCAGTGCCGGTACTAGTTTTACACCAGTGAGAAACCAACACCTTGAAGTATCATACTTTCCATACTTTCTTTAAGTTGCCCATGAACAATTAAACGGGATTACAGTGGAAACCACTTAGTGATCACATCTGTCTGGGTGAAATTGATCACTTTAGGTACTATAGATTCATTTTTCTTCTTCTTTATGCCTCAGGCAAATTACCATCTAATTGACATTTGTATATAACATGAATATAAGATAAAAACCAAGTGTTGCTATTTACTTGATTTCGTTGACAATTTCAAAATAGACTACAGCTGTTTCAAACACTTTTCAAATTACAGTACTGTACAAATTAAATTACAGAACTGTGTGGTCTAAAATATAGTACTCCCAGTGCATACAGTAGTAAATTTGTACGTACAGGTGCATGACTTAGATAATTTGTATATTATATAAAAATCTCAATGACAAGGTAATTTAACACGTGAGTGTACTGTACAGTACTGCTGCTTTAGATGTTGGTCATAAATAGCCTATTGATGTTCTCGTTCAGGCTAGCCAACTGTTATGGATTAAGGTTCAGGGGCCCAAGTATTGTTTGCAAATTATCACATTCATAAAGATCTGAATTCACATTCATGGAAACATAACCCTCGCAAATGTGAAGGGGTTACTGTATTATATGTATGTATATAGGCGTTTGAATATAATGATAAAGTGTGTGTAATTAGATGTAACAAGGCATCGATTTGTATCGATTTAACGGCAAACGATCCGATGCATCGACGTGACCGTGAAATATCGATGCAAGCATTTTTTTTTTTTTTCTCGCCGGTTCCAGTTTTGTTTTCATGATTCTCTCCAACGTAAACATGGTCTACACCAGGGGTTCCCAATACGTCGATCACAAAGGTATTGTGGGTAGATCGCATGGCATTAAAAAATTGAGGACGAAAGACACCTTTAACTGCGCCAGCTGCTGCAAGTTACAGTGTCGCCTACAGTAGTTAGCCTACAATTTATTTCTATTAAA
>JAODKE010028432.1:0-19892 GCA_026779605.1 Mormyrus hasselquistii
GCCGCGGCGCGCCCGCCCCCCCCCCCGCCCGCGCCCCTGCGCCCGGCGGGCGGGCGGGGGGGGGGGGCGGGGGGGGGGGGGGGGGGGGGGGGGGGGGGGGGGGGGGGGGGGGGGGGGGCATCTCCATCATCAGTAGCTGAAGGCTGCAGGATCTCGTATTTCGTTACCCCTTTGGACAAGCACTTGGCACATTCCCGGCATTCCCAGTTCTGAACAATGTGTTTGTCAGCACTCAGTCTTATGCTTCAGAGGTTCCCAGCCCCCCAGCAGGTCTCAGGCAGTATTCCACCGGCCCATTGGATCCTGGCCGTCTGTAAGAGGTGTTGGTACAGTTCCAAAAACAAGTGATATATTTTCAAACCATGCTGTCCCTTACGGCCCCTGATCTGGAAAAATAAATGGAAACAGTTAATCAGTCCCTCCCGATCAACCCCCCCTCCCCATAAAACGACGTTTTATTGGTTGGTAAAATTTGTATACAATGTGCTGGTTAGGAACCCCCACTTCAGTGGATTATCAACCATAATGCAAATCTGGAGGGATTTTAGTGCTTTGTCCAGTATTGCAGTGTCATTACAGTATAGTTCCTTTTCGATCTGTTTATCTCCATCTTTCAGTAAATTCTGGGTCCAGAGGGGAGTCGGGATCAGTGCGGACTTACTCCTGCTGAGCAGCACGATGTGGGTGAGGATATTACATCACGTCACACATTTCCCCGTTCATCACTGTCATCATTAGTGTACTCGAGTTTTGTGTGTAAAATCAACATCATTTTTTCGTTAATTGATTTTTTTTCTGGTAAACATTGTTTGCTTGTTAAAATTTGAAAATTGCCCAAAACAACATTGACGCTGACCAAATGCTGAGAAACAATAGTTATTTCTGAAAGGAGTAACTTCCTTGTTATGTTTCACAGGACCAACGGATTTTGGATTTGATTCATTTCAGAAAAAAAAACACAAGACAAAAATAAGAAAAAAAAAAACATGATAAACGTGGACAGTTCTGCAATAATAGAGACACAGAGAGAAAAATTAAGAGAGCTCCTGGAAGCCAGCACGATTATTTCGAGTAAATATCTTGAAGATACTGAAGATGACAAAGGAGGCTATTTCATTGAATGGGTGGATGGATTTCAGCATTTCAGTTTGGTCTGTTTTTCTTGTCGTCTGGATCTACCATTGTACTGTGAAGCTGTATGTTGGTATAGAGACTGATATCATGTTGGCTAAGTGACGTCATCTTTGCTTAGCTGTCAACAGAAGGAGGCTTGCTCATGTGTAGGCCAGAAAAAACAGGCACTATTGCTCTAGAAGTCGGTGCAGAATATCATGATGCAAGCCCACTTTTGGGTGACCATGATTCTCAATTTTGTTTTTTTTTTTTTGTTTTTTTATTCAGCCATAAGCTGGAACCAACAAGTGCTTCTGTTTTCGGGCCAGAAGTTGCCCATAGACATAAACAGCAGTGTTTGTGTGTCACAACAGGGACAGTATGGTGTTTACAGTAAGTGTGTATGCAAGTGTACCGTGGTGTGCTTTTGTTAATGAGGTTAGTTTATCGTGTTCTCCTACAAACGTGCAAAGTGCACATTTGGTTCACCTGTATGAGCACAGTTCATTGAAGAGTATCAACGATTGTCCACTCCCGCTGGTTATGTCAGGGAATGCAGTCAGACAAAGGGTTGCCACCTGTCTTCCCAGACACAGGCTCTCGACAAGCAGAGGGTCTGGGTACGAATGAGAGGTGGGAACCCAAGATGGCGGGACGAAGCATCTTGTAATCGCTGATGATTTGTCTGCAGAAATATGAACCAAGCAAGGAAGGTGTACAGGTACTGAGAAAAACAGCACGCAAGAAACAAGAGAAATCGCAGCGAGTGGGAAAATGGAGCGGAGGAAGGAACAGATTCAGTAGGAGTAGAGTGAACAGCGTAACAAAACAAGTTTAACATCTGTGTTAAAATGCATGACAAAACAACAGTGAATTTAACTTTAAAGAGAGAAGACAAAATAAATAAAAATAATTACATGAGATTAAAGGTAGGGTAAGGAGTTTGTAAAATGTGTGTTTTTTATTTTTATGATGACTATTTATCAGTATGTATTTATGTATTGAATACCTGTATGTAAATGTTAATTTATTACTTAATTTTGATTGTAACTTTATTTAGTTTAAAAAAGTAAATACATTTGAAAAATGGACAGTAAAAATATGCTACTTGTATGTGTAAATTTTGAGAACATATTGTGTTATGATTTAAAGACAGAAAAAATGAACAGCTATAACAAATTATGAGAAGATGATAAAATTAAGATGATTATGGTAATGAGAAAAAATAAAACACAAATTGTACATTATTACATGACGTGTGGAGTAATTAAATGGTCCATGACTGGGGTCTTGGGGGTGCTGGAAAGAAACAACAGAAAGAGACAGAATGCACTTTATATAGATTTGTTTAGTTCGTCAGTCTGTATATCCATTGCCATGGTATTCTTGGAATACAAAATGTAACGGGAACGGAGAAACAATTGTATAATTACACTGGCACTATGAAGTTCAAATGTCCATTTTTAAGAAAGGTTGATTTTTTTTTTGTCCCTTTCAAAACATTACAGCCAAACCACTTTCCCCTGAAATATCATGAATACCAAATCAATTTTCAATTTCGAATCCATTACTTTTGGAATTTACTGCAGGTACTTATTTTCTTTTATCCACATTGATTGAATTTAACTCTTCTGCTCATTTACAGCGATGGTTAAACCCCAGCCAAGCAGGTAGGTGAAGCCAGTCAGCTCTGGACAAATCAAGTGCCGTAGGTTTTGACCTACATCCATAACTGCATAATCTGTATTTGCTACTCCATAACATTGATAATTTAGTGAATTACAATTAACAATGTAAAAACATTGTCCAAATCATGCTGGGTCTGTTTATAACTGTATATACATATAGTACATATAGTCTCATATAGCTCACGAACTTAATTCGTTCGAGGACTCAGTTCGGGACCCGAAAAGTTTGCGACATAAATCAATTTTTCCCATTTAAAATAATATAAATACAAATAATTCGGAGACACTGAAGTTTCTCATTTTTTAAAGTTTTTCTGTGACCGAGAATATAGATTTAAATTCAAATAACCTTAGAAAGTAAAAAAGGGAGAGAGAGAACACGCGTTTATGGAAGGCAGCCAAATACACAACTGAGCATACGCTTGTTGGCGGGCTGGTCACTCGAAAGATGCGAAAACACGGAAAAGAACCACAAAACATACCTCCCAAAAAAAACTAAACAATTAATATTAAAACACTGAGTAAACAATCAAAAACCATACAATAATTTCGAAAATGTGTTTTTTTTTATTATACTGTACATTATTTTCATATGCCTAAAATCTTTATGTA
Source organism: Mormyrus hasselquistii (assembly GCA_026779605.1). Classification (NCBI taxonomy): domain Eukaryota; kingdom Metazoa; phylum Chordata; class Actinopteri; order Osteoglossiformes; family Mormyridae; genus Mormyrus; species Mormyrus hasselquistii. The sequence goes on from JAODKE010028432.1 coordinate 3,414, forward strand.
CGTTTCGTGATGCGACGCGTTGTATGGCAATGAACTTCTTTGTACTGTATACAAACAATACGCAGTTGCCACTATCTGTGAATGGAAAATATAACACTTAAATAGGAGTTACTTATGAAGTACTGTCATTTTATGTATAGATGTGTGACTGTTAAAAACCATCACGAACACGTTTATCAATCACTGAAAGGTACCGCTATAACAGAACATTCTCTATTTCTATTTTTTTTCTTTTTTCAAATAATCGGCCTCTGAAGAGATACAATAAAGACATACATCTACAACAAGCTTTTTATACATTCCACAACCGTTCTTGGGCATAATGTACACTCCGTGTTTCGGGTGGTTCTTTAAGGTGCTTTCAATGGATCCTTTTGGGGGATGTTTGTATATGACGTTTCACATTTCTGTAAATAAGGCAGCTTTTAATTACCAACAGCATTATTTTCTTTGGACTGGTTATCTTGGATAGGGTCACAGGGGACCTGGTGCACCCTGGACAGGTAGTCAGTCAATCATACTACATATAATAATGTTACCGGCAACTGAAAGACTGTAGAGCGTTTGTTTAACTGCGTGTCTTTGGACCGTGGGAGGACACTGGAGTAGGTGGGACCCGATCGCCACATGTGGAGGTGTGAAGCGACGATGGTCAAAGATATTGAAGTGTGACATAAGTAAGATTCCAGAATGGGATTTGTGAATATAGAGAAATAAACCATGCTGGAAAGGTACTGCGGTAAAGATGTTAGCATCCCAAAACCGCAAACCTGATCATGCGTTATCTCACTTATGTCAGGGAGACTTACCCAAGTAAAACGCTATATTCAAGCTATCACTGTACAGCGTTTGTCTTTAACAACCGTTAAATTGCTTGTTAACCTTGCAGAATGGGTTAGCCAATTGGAATAAATGATTATAAGTACAGTCTGACTCATGCATGGAGAAATTCATACATGCTAGATTTTTGTAAGAGTTAGTAATCAATGTGTTATGAGCGGGAGGTCTATGAAATCACCATGTATCCCATCTACGGATTAAATGAATGGGAACTGAATTTTTGGAAATGGCATTTTTGGAACGGAATACCATGTTTTATCTAGAATGTTAAAAGAATTCATTTAAACATTTCAGTTACACAAAGAATGTGCCTTTATTCCTTAAAAAATATTCCTTAAAAATAGCTTGCCATACATGTGTTTATTTGTTTTTGCATTGGGACCTACAACTTTTATGATCATCCTTAATCTTTGGGACAATGGGCTCCTGCAGAAATATGCGCATACATGCAGTCCTCTACATGAAAACAAACAAATACAGACACGCTAATAGGCGCTCATGCCAAATGAGCTGTTAATTAGTTAGGCTTCATTGGCTCGTAGATTAATTACATTTTAAACGTAACCTTCATCAAAAATCACGTTTAAACCAAATGACTACTCACTTCAACAATAAAGAAAATGACTGATTACTTTGTATAAAATAAATTGCTGATATATGAATAATGATGAATAAAGGGCACTTTTTTTTGAGTTTCGGTAACTTATTTACAATGTATAGCAACTTCTAAAGCTATGTATCACATCAAAGTATTATCTCAATGAAGCCCAGCTCAATAACGGCCCATCAGGCATAGAAATGAGCATATATGATGTGCCTCATGGATAAGGCTTAGAAATGGCTGCACATACAGACTCTGAGTGACCAAACTTCAGTGATTTTTTCCAATGTACTGCATTGCACAATATATAAAGACCAGTTCAGTAGTATAAGTCTGACTTCTCATGCTAAAGGCATAGACTCTGCCTTTTAAATTCTTCTACCTAGGTATCTACCTACGTATTCCTTCTATACATATATACGGTATGCATAGTACATAGCATATGCATATCAAGAAATATATTAATAATACAGCATGCTTTAGGGGGTTAAATGGAACATATAATAAAAAAAACTAAAAACAACGACAAATCACAAACGAAAGGAATCATTTTATATAATTACATTTTAAATGCATATAAGATTACTTACACCGTCAGGCTTCGTTAATCATATAATGAGGTTTTTCATGTTACACAGACACATAAAAACTGGCATAGAAACATTTGTGAAGGGAAAGGGGGAGGCTGAGTGGAAAAAAAGACTCACAAGTAAAGACATAAAAGAACCAATCAGATGGAAGGATACAAATATAAAAGGTGGGGAGTTAAATAGGACAAAGAGAGATCGGCATGTGACGGAGCAATAAAGGTGTGTGGGAGACACAGAATGGAAATTCAAGAGACCGTGGGGAAATACATCTTTCTCTGGTCTTTGATGGGCCACAGTGCTTCTCTCAAACCTATGGATTCATTTATTCTGCTACCACAGGCCCAGGGAGAATAAGCAGTTTTACTACCCCTTTTAATTGCTCCTTGGGTACCAGACACTTCTAGGCAGCCCTAAAAACACCTAAAAACCAAGCAAGTCACATTACGTCAATAAAGACTAATGTTTTTTTATGCTTGGGCATCCTGTCAAATTCAAATTCTATTTGATTCTACTTTTCCTTTTTCTTAAATACCAAAAATACCATTGATGCTTACGTGGTTTTTTTTTCTTGCCCTACAGTCAGAAAATACTGTTTTGTAACCATATTCCTGACGAGATAGAGAGAGACAGTAGGCAGTAGTTAACACAGAGAGGACTGCATAGCTGTGCTTTAGGGGAATGGATCAGAATGAACACTAGCACACACATGACTCTGACGTCAGCTTGGCAACAGATTCTAGGACCAGCTTGCAGATGACATTTGGGGAAACCCCGGATCACAGCTCGAGAGGGTGAGGGGGAGGCTTGTGCACTTTGTAAAAAATGTACGATTGACAAACGACTGAAAACACAACCTCCCTGAAGGAGCGGGTAGGCAGTCGCCCCTTTCAACCATGCCAGCCCACAGGAATGGCCAGACTCTCAGCAGCAGCTGAGTTAACAGGAGAGATGGGACACAGTGCTTCTTATCCACATTAGCCACATGTGAACATTTAGGCGCCATTACTCCCCTGGTCTCCCCCTACTCCTCCTTGCCTGCTGGTAGTCGCGCTCCCCTGTTCTCCCACTATTCCTCCTTGCCTTCTAGTAGACGCGCTCCCCTGTTCTACCCCTACTCCTCCTTGCCTGTTGGTAGACGCGCTCCCCGTCCTGTTAGTTCCTGCTGACCCGGGACACCAGCACACAAACGCAAGATGAGTCAATCCTGATCCACCTCCAGCCCACTCTCTTGTTGATGTCCATGGTTAAAGCCCTGACGTAAGACTGCTTAGCCTTACATTCACTGACCCACTGGCGCCTGTCGACCCCGCGGCAGCTGCCTCCGGCCATCCCCAGGCTCCCGCTGACTCCCACGCGGCTCATCCCATGCCTCTCATCCTCCTTGCACCGTGTCTCGTAGAAGTACTGCTTCAGGGGGCCCGTCAGGGTCTGGATCTCGGGTAGCACAGTGACGTTCTTCCCGTAGGAATCGATGGCGCTCTTTTTGTCGATGACCCATTCGCTGGCCGCCTCGCACACGGACATTTCCCCTCTCCTGGGCGTGGAGACCCGAGAGCGTCTGTGCCGGGCTTTTGGCCGAGGGTCCTGCTGGCCTTCTGGGCCTCCTTGGGTGTCATGTGGTGACAGCCCTGACTGCTGCCTCTGCAGGCTACTCTCAGTATGGCTACCTTGGTATTTTTCTACATTATTGCTCATGTCCATATGTTTATGATCAATGGCATCTATCCACTGATCCACCTCTCCCACCTGCTCAGATTCAATCCTGTTTTCATTATCTCTATCCCACTCTTCCTCCTCCTCCTCCTCCAGTCGCTCGCCATCAGCCAGTAGTCCTGCCTCCAGCATGAGGAGACGAGGTGGATGGTTTGGAGGCGAGGAGGAGGGGGAGAACAGGACCCGGGGGTGTGTGTCCAAGAACAGGAGATCTTCTTCGCCCACCAATTTCCCTCCCTCCACTAGCCCCCCCATCTCAATTGCTTCACCCAAGCTGGCCGGGCTTCTTTCTTTCTCTGCTATTCTTTTGGGCTCATCGTCGTGTCTGATTGGTGCTTGTTGTGCTTGACTGGTGGAGTCCTGGGATATTTGATTTTTTATTGAAGCATCTCGATGTCTGCTGATATCCTCTGTCAATGTGTTGTACTTTTCAGCTGTTGTATTAAACAAATGGCGCCCCTTGTTCTGAATGACTTCTTGTGCAGGGCTTTTCTGAGATTTGTAATCCTCTGGTGCCTGGTTACTCAGAGAAACATAATCTTCCAGCCTGTGTTTCCCTTTAATGATCTGAAAATCACTGGTTCCCAAATTGCCTCCATTAACTTTTGAATATTGAGGAATCATGTCTTTCTGTGTGCCACTCTTTTGGGCATTTTTCTGCCTCTGAATGACACTGAATGTGCTCTTTTGTGATTGATTGCTGTGGGATTTATAGTCCCCCTGATTAAAAAAGGAAGATATGTTGTAGGCCATTTGGCCCTGATTATTCTGCAATTTTTGTACATTGCTTACATTTAGTTTCCCACTGTTGTCACCAACAACAGTCATGTTATAGTCCTTCTGCGAGGGCCTGTAAAAATGTCCAGAATTTCTCAGGCTTTGATTACTCTTAGAGCTGTAGTCCTCAAAAGTTTTATTGTCATAAACGTGTTTTGTGTTCATACTGTTCAGTCCTTCACTCATGCTTTCATTTTGTAGCCAGTAGCCACTGCTGACATTACTCCTGTGGGTAAGAGAACTTCTTCCAGGCTCTAGAGCTGCAGTAATGAGCCTTGGAGACAGACTTGCAGGGAAGGGGAGGGCTGAGGCGAACACCATGGCAACCAGGGGAAGCCAGAGCATTACTTCCAAGACGTATCAACTGGGAGTCAAAGAAATAGCGAGAATTTACATGAGTTAAAAATGACTATAATTCACATATAACATCATAACCACAATTAGGTCATCAACAAAAATTAATAAATGATGGTTACATTGCAAAGCATCAAGTATTATATGTGTACAGTGACTTACTGTTATCTAATGTCATGGCTTTATATTTCTACCACTAGAGGGCAAAAAGTGGTTAATTTCTAAAAAACCTCATTTATTGCATGATGTTACCAACCTAAGAAGTAAGGTACAAGTTCTAAAGCTTGCTATAACAAATTCCTATGAGTGTCACAGTAGTCACAATAGTATTTACAATAGTATTTACTGTATCTCGTTCTTGGAAACAAATATCAGTGCCAGGTGTCTTTCTGGCTTTTTTTAGCGGAGATAATGAGGAGGTGGAAAGCTAGTTAAAAGGAATGTCAAGAATGTAGGTTATCTGGGTTTACACTGCTGCTTCTTGAAGAGTGTCCCTAGGCCTTTGGATGAGAGGTGGCACACACTGCCATCAAAACACCAAAGGACAGCCACTCCCTCAGTCATTCTGCTAGGACTAAACTGGCGGGTGCTGAGAAATGCTGAAAACAAACACTGGAAAAAAAACAAACAAACAATCTTCTTGTGAAAAGGTCTGCCAATGGGAATTAATAACTACAGCCACAAGAGTCCAGTTTTCACAACATCAGCAACATATTTATCGCAGGCAATTCAATCTGTGGTGTAATGTCTGCAAGTTTTTAAATCCACAGTTTTACCGAGCAATTCCCTTCTTAGTTACTCTGCAATATTGAAGGAAAAAATAATGAACAAATAAAGCCCCAAACAGGTCAAACATGTTATACCAACGAATGGATCGCTTAAACCCTTTTTGTGTGATACTTGGCGTAACAGGCGGCACGTTTATGATTGGGCAGCCAAAGGCAGCAGGGTGACTAGGAAGGACTTTTTCCAGAAATGCTGGCCTTGTGCTGACGGCAGAGATAAAATGCACCTGGGTGAAAGACAAATACCTATTTTAACACCAGCCTATACAGTCGTCACATCCCCTACAATGATTAACAACTGGGAAACAACTACCACCCTAGCACAGTACATCATCAGCAATCTACCACTTAGCAGAAAGTCATTTTATTGCTAAAAATTCCTTTATAATAATATAATCACCCTGCATTTTTAATTCACACTAAATTCCTGTTTAACAAACCACAGCTTACATTCTCCAACCATGTTACACATACCTTAGTACTATTCACCTATGCAAAATCTCCCTAAAGCGGATTATTGAAGTAATTGCTCTCAGAGAAACCATACTTGTCCGCAGTAACTGAGTTTTACAGCCTCCGCTTTCGCATCTTTGTTTTTCTCTGCCTCGAGCTGTGTGTTCGCCTTTCACATAACAATCCCACCAAGAATGCAATCCCCCTTTTCAACCTTTGATCCCCTTGCTATGACTATATCACCCATACATCCATCACGCCTCATTCCTAAGGATTCAAAGAGACATATCTCTACAGTGTGGATACAGGGAATATCACGCTGGGAGCTGTACAAATGTTTTATATATAGTTTATTTTATGCCGGATAGACTTCTCCAGCTTATAAACTGACCAATAGCCTGTGAGTTCATATATACTTCTGTCCAGATGGAGAAGGATTGTCTGGAGGTTACCGGAGTTGAACAACACTGTTGAAAAAGCCCAGTAGGAGAACCCAACAGACACTGAGAAGAGACGTATTTAGCTATAATAAAGACTCCAAATTGACTGCGTGAGAGAGTAATAAAATAAAATAATGGTATGAATGATCAGGGAGCCCACTGGGGTTTCGTGAATGGGCTCAGGCAGGCCGCCACATGTCCCGTTAGCTGTATTTGTTGTCTGTGTCACACAAAGGTGTACTTTTCACGCTTCATTTTACACAATGACATGCCTCATTGACTGCTGGTTGACTGTGCTGGCAATAGGTGATACGTTGGGCTCAGTGGATACATCAGTTCCCACCTGTGCCTACCATATACTCAATTAAAGTAGCAAGTCATCAAAGACATTTAAAATAGCACCATTATGCTTCAATTAAAAAGCCTTATTTCCAGTGTGGCAACTTGCATAACTAAACCAAAACACTTGCTTATTGTCAATTGTTCCCAAAAAAAAAAAAAAAAATCACAGCATTTGCCTACAAGGAGCAATTAATATATCTCACACCTTGCCAAATACAAATTACCTCTATAGTTTAGTTGCTGCTAAAGACTACCCAAATTATAAATAAATAAAAAGAAGTATCTGAGTATCAGTCTGTACTCTTATGGAGTAGTCAATCAAAGCTTTAACTGAATATAAAAATAAAGAATATCAATAACTCCCTTTTCTTCCAAGTTCAGCCTTAAGGTTCACTTGATTATTAGGGCCCATTGTCACACACTTACTGTTTACTTGTAAGAAACATCACCTCGTTTTACTGGTGTTCCTCATGTGGAAAAAATATACACGTGGATGGAAAAAGTACAGTATACATAGAACATATTGGGTCATGGCATTAACTTTTATTTAATGACCCAGAAAATGTATATATGCATCACTATGCCCAACATGCTTTGTCTGTACAGCGCTTTGTTCATTCAGGCTTTCCTTAGCAAGTCACTCCTTCTGGCTAAAACTAAACCAGTCTGAACTAAAAGCCATCAAAACAGTCAGTCAGCTATAGAGCTACTACTGCATCAAAGTAAAGATCGTTAGGTCTGGCAGAGCTCCTGTTTGTTACACGTTATTAGAATTAGGTGATTAGTGGTCATTGTCAACACACAGTGCGCAACAACGAAATGTGTCCTCTGCATTTAACCCATGTGACTTTCGTGACATAGCAGGGGACAGCTAATTCAGCGTCCGGGGAGTAGTGCTTGGGGACGGTACCTTGCTCAGGGTACCTCAGTGATGACTGGCCGGTGGGGGAATCGATCCTGAAATCTTTCGATTACAAGTGCGCTTCCCTAACCATCAAGCCACCACTGTGATTTTTTATATTTTAAAGCAGTAATATTTAAATCAGATACGCATAGATTACTGCCATGTTTGAACGTCGTAAAATACGATACTTTGCCTGAATCACCCTATTTTTAGCAAAACATTAAAATGGTTGCCAACGGAAACCTGCTGCTAATGCTTTGTTGTTAAAATTAAACCAAGTGACAAAAAAGTTTGAAAAATGCAACCTGTCGTACTGTGAATGCCATGCTATGAGGACTACATAATTCTATCACAAATATCAGGCCAGTTCATTAATTGTGGTGGATGAAAAATTTAAGATTAAAATCCCGGACGAACCAAATACTTTACCGAATTTCCCCATGGGGTCAGTTCAGAAAATTTATTGAAAAACATGGTAAAAGTAATACACCAAAGCGAAGAGTCAGATATTAATGACATGAATACCTTTCTTATATTTGGCCCATGGGTGGCTGAGCATTAGGGTAGGCCAGCGGTGTGCGCAAAAAGTCCATCTTCCGATCATTTCACGCTACATTCTACATCGGCGCAGGACCACTTCACGACTTACTCCCCTTGATCTGCAAGCTGAGCTCCATTATACCGCTTGTTTTCAAGAAACATGACAGCTGCTTTTCAACACTGCTTTTCCATACTTAAGTCAATGCATTTTTCCCCCAAAGTAAGCTACCATTTACCCGGTTTATCTGGTTTGGGGTATGTGCAGTACGTGGAAAAAGTAACTACTTCCTGTGCAGGGCATTCGGCTAGGTAACAGACTAGCGTCTGTCTACAACTCATACACCTTATGAATGAAATTGTGAAACCAGTTAATTTACGCTGGCGGAAAAAACAAGCACACTTTAAACATGTAGCAACCAGCAGTCTTGGTAAATTTGTTCCCACGACTTTGCGAGTGCAAGCAGGTGAGTTCCTTTCACTCCGCTCTGATTGAAAATAAATTAGAATTGCGACGTGTTCTCTGTATATTATCGGGAAAAAGCAAACTCGACAATGTACAATATACGCTGATTGGGTATGAGGCCTAATGAGATAAAAAATTATACAACTTCCACTTTATACCTTGTATATTACTTAATTAAGATGAATAACATCAGTATTTAACTTTCAGTCACATTGGTGATTTACAATAAAATAATTACTCGATTTATTGTTTACACCTAATGGAAGCATTCAGCATTACTATCTGATTTAGCAGAGCTTGATGTAGAGAGTGCAGATCTAGATAGGCCTAATGGCTCAAAAAATGGTAACTAATTGCAAAAGCTATTCTGGAATTCTTGGAAATGTTTGCCTTACGGACCGGAATAAATTGGTCTAAATTGAATACTTGGAGGAAATCTCAACATAAACCTTAATATGCAACATGAGGAAGTTGCTTCGTTTACTTATAGCCTACTTTAGAGAAATTCATATACCCAAAATTGCTATAATGTACTGCAGACCTCATACACTTAAGTTGCGGACAGAATAGGCTAATAAGACAGTACAATAAGGCATTACCGTACACTCAGAGTGGGTAGCTTTGCATATGAGATAAACGGGATACGATGCTTGCCAAGTTAAAGATATTCAAAATGTTGCAGATCAGTCGTGCTCGCAATGCCGGTTGTCTATCTAGGAAAATTGGAAGTGATGCATTAGCTGCTGTAATCAGTTTTTGAAGAAAACGCAAAGCTATACTTCGATAATAAAGTCGATTTCAGAAGACAAGGAATGTTAAAGAATTTAAACCCACACTAATGATTTACTTTAGTTATTGTAATTAACAAGGTATGAAAGAGGAAGTATAAGACTCTTACCGTTTAGGTGAGATTCGGACAGCACGTCCTTCCGGCGAGTACCTCATTTATTCCGCGGTCCAGCAGACACTCTGAGAATCGGTATTATTACCCTAGTCAGTGCCAACTTAGATCAAAAGCATTCTCTATAACTAGTAATTGCTTGAAGTCTAACCACGTCATAAACACAAAAGAGCGAGTTCCAAGAACACCTTTCAGTCTCCTCTCCAAAAAAAAGCTTATGGTGTTAAATACAAGCTTTATATAGTGATAAACTGTTTAAAAAACATAACCATTTCAGTTTTAACTGAAATCCGAATACAAACAGTTCGCGTGTAAATTATACTAGTAACTTAACTGGTAGTATATGATTTTAAAATATATTGCCGCCCCTTGGAAAACTCAATGATTGCGCGTTAAAAAAAGTTACTCCACGGCGAGAAACCAAAAACGTAAACGATGACCCGCAAATAAAGCAAGTTTCGATAGGAAAGTTAAGATTGTCCTTTGACTTTACTGGCGTCAGAAGGCTGGAAGAAGCTTCACTCCTGAGACCGACAAGCGAAAGAAGAGCAGAGTAAGGAGGGGAGGACTTTAAAGAGGTTATGGGACTGACAGAAGGAATGGATGGTTAAAAACAAGACAGAATGGGGAACATGTAAAAGGCCAAGAGGGCTGTCTCAAGTTCCTTCACCTTCAAAGCATGCATACCCTTTCAGGGTAAAACCGTTTCTTATGGATAATTAACAGTTCACGGTAATTCCACTGTAACAAAATTACAGCACCGTTTGAAAGGAGGAAAACGAACGGCATGCTATTTTTCCTTTACAGACCGCATACTATTGTCTGGTTATTTTCATTCGGGAGGAAAACCCGTAAATCTTAATCAGCCATATAAGGTAGCTGTAGAGAACTCCGGCAAAGTAATTTATTTTCTTCACATATAACGAAACAAACAGCCAGTGGCAGAATGTGTCTTTTTTCCCCAAGTCGGCCAGGTAATTTATTGCGTCGTGAAGATTGAACGTTTTACATGTAGGCGGGACTACTGTGAGAATAAGTGAGACAAAACATGTGTGTGCAGGAGTAGGTTAAGTCCTCCAGGAATTGAAAGACACGAGTCTGGGAAAATGAAGTATGGAATGAAAATAACAAAAGCAAACAAAAATATAAAACACGGACACTAACAGTCCATGACATTATCAGCAACAGTGTGAATTAAGTCCTTCACCTACTCCTGCCAGGGTCCTCTTAACGCCTAATAATCGGCTGCTGTAGCGAAATCTTTCCACCTGAAAGTTTTAAAAGATGAAAGGATTATGAATAATAAGGGAAACAAAGAGGACAGTATATCGTTACAGATTCGCCCTAAGCTAGCGCCCATGAAAGAGATGGAAAGAAAGAGTGGGGGTCGATGAAAGGGGTACTAATCCTCGATGCACACACTGGACACTGCGACACATGGCTGTGTTACTGTAAATGTTCACTGGCGAGACGGAGTCCCGGTGTTACACGTGCTGACTCGACACTTCCAGCAAGGCACCGGCAAATGATAATCGCGCCTTTTCTCAAAATCAAGTGTGAAAAACATAACGCGCTTTTTTTATTAGGAATTCTTTCAGGGTTGTGTGCACATATATAAATATATATAATATATATAATCTCTATCTCTCCACCCTGCATTTCTTCATGGCATTTGGTGTCTGTCACTCACGTTTTCTATGCCCTTCCTCCGCCATCCTTGCTCCTTTGTCTGAACTTGCCCCATACCTACTTACCATAGATATTTCAGCCTAAAGGTGAGAGGGAAGGAGAAGCAGAAGACAGAAAGAACTCATTTCACTGGGGGTACAAAGTGAAATGAAAAGGGGTGTAGCACCGTGCGTATATGTGTGCATATAATTGATGACAATCTGTCATTAAAGATTTTGGCAAGTGTTATGCCACACCGAGTGCCACACACACAATCCAGATATTGGGTGTAAGAGACACATCGACACTGCTATGGCACAAGAACGGTTTCAGATCTGCAGGATTAACCATATATAATGAGTCTGCAGGTCCAAGAACACACCAGAGAAATTGCAGGATCAGGAATGTGGTTCTGTTTGTTCCCCTCAGTAGCCTAAAGATCTTTGGACAGGCTGCCTTCTCATTTCTTGCCCATGCCCCTTTCATGGCTCACAGGAGATGGAGTGAGCTTTGTGGAAAAAGGAAGTGGCACTAACTGAACCATGCTGTATTGGTCCCACTCTCTCTTTCTCGCTATTGCCCACTAACTTCGTATTAGCATTGGCAGGCATAGAAGTGTATCGTGACTTATACACAACATTTAATAAATTATGTGGACTGGCGATGCCAGGGTCAACCAATAAGCTCACATAGGCAGCCACCTAGGGCACCATCTTCTGATGGGGCACTGAGTTAAGAAACCGCATGCTCCTCCTGGCAGAGTTGGGTGCAGCGGTGAAGCTGGCCTCATGTGCCACATGGCCTTCAACGGACATGAGGTGATGTAGAACAAGACTGAGTGACACGGTTCTCTTTCAAATACGCGTTAGATTCCCTTGCTGTGTGAAGAGCATTACTACTACTACCGTCGTAATAATAATGACAAATAAATAATTTATCTTCCTTCTCTACTTTTTGGGAAATTTGCTTTTTGTAAACAGAAGTCTCTTCTTCCTCACATTAGTAAACACTGGTTTTCATCATCACCATCATCAAATATAGATGAGCAGCCAGAGATCATGTGATGTTTCTTTTGTTGTATTCTTTTATTTCATTTAACATTGAACTTTTCTTTATGTTCATATACATCAAGATAAGCTATGAGAATGCAACAGTGAAAAGACAGAACTTAAAGTGCAACAGTGAAAAGACAGAACTTAAAATGCAGGTGATATAAGCAACTCCTTAAAACACAAACTAACATGTGAATTCATGAGCTTTGCAGTTGGTCGCCGAGTTCTCCCAGCATTGTGCGAGGATCACAAGTATCACAGTCTCCCTTCTGTTACCTTAGGTACAATATTATTAATCAGGGTTAGCGATGTACTCGATAGCGAAGTCACTGCGCCAGCTGCCTGCATGCACTGCCTGTCTGGTTGTAGCCAGCTGACTGAACTCTCCCTTTTCTCCCATTCTGCCCATCTTTTGCTTTTGTTCCTTTCTGTGCTCTTGTTCTCCACCCTCCCCCTCTGTGTCTGGGGGATTGATTTCTGCTACATATGTTAACAATTACCGTTGTAATGTCTCGTTCACCCAAATCCTGCTTAATTAGACAATAAAAACCCCAAAAATATGAACAAGCAACAGTGAACAGTAGACGCTGAGAACGAGACTGGGAAGTGCCACTGCCGGGCCAGTACTAAGGGGTGGGAGGGGTAACACAAGGAATCATGGGAGAGTAAAAGGTGGTCAAGGTTGGAAAGTGATAGAATGTGATACAGAGCAGCAGCAGATTTACTTGGCTGGCCTGTATTTTCTGTTTTATATATATATATATATATATATATATATATATATATATATGTGTGTGTGTGTGTGTGTGTGTCATTTGAATAGAGATGTTCTCTTTTGTGTTTTGTTTTCTTTTCTAGTTTTGCAGAACAGGTTGAACCAATGCCACGAGCACGATTTGAGCTTGTGTCACTAGACAAGGACTGTATGATGGAGTAGAGTCTGCTTCACCGTTGCAGGGTCTCTGGTATCTCCAATAACAAATGTCTACCTTCGGATATGGCTGTCTTTGGAGAACAGCAGGGAACATGAGGATATATGGAGAGTGGAGCAGAATTTCTTTTCTTTTTTTTTTATTTGCATTATGGGAATCAGGGGCGTGCTTAAGTGTAACGCTTAACAAGAACCAGACTAGAAATAGTGGGAGCTGACCAACAGGCACGTGGTTCCCTGTAGATCTCTGTTCTCAGGCATAGTGCAGCATCAGACTTCATAAGCCTCATGTCTTCAGACTCTCACCCCTCGACTTAGCACTATTGAAATGAAGAAATTCTGTTTTACGACACACATGTAACCTGGTTAATAAAGATGTTCGGGAAAAATTCCTACAGCAGAGCATGGTGCATGTTTGCTCTACCTTTACCGCCTCCTTTTATTTCCCTCTTTGATCCTTTCCATAGTTTTTTTTTTGCACTGCTTTGCGTTTCTCTGTGTCGCACAGTCGAGGAGGGAATGCAACACACTATAAACTTTACTCACAGCACAATGAAGCAAAATATTGGATTTCAAAGTCAGTCTTGGTGTATAGGCGGTTTGAGCCACACAGACAATTAGCGGGAGATTGATTTACACTGTATCCAGAGCATGAAAGAGGGACAGTTTTTCATGCCTCTGTCCAGTGTTGAAAAGGAGATGTATTTCAGTAGCATTCCCTGTCCTGTTCTCCCCATCTGTCTATCCCATGGGAGCTGAACTGTTTTGGTGGAGGAGGGTAACACAGATGGACTCATTCACACGTTGACTGACTTGTTATCACCACACTTTGCATGGCTAAAAATACTCCAGCTGAGTGATGCTTCTTCTGCTATTGCAACGACAACACGATTATCAAGACAAAGACAACAGTTCTCACACCAGCTGATCCAGTGTTGCACTGGTTCATGACCACTTAAGAATTGCAAAGTGGCAGGGCCTTAATGTTGAAGGCTAACTATGTGCTACACTGAGTGAGATGCATGATCCTTAATGACCGAACTGTTAGCAATCCATACGAGGACTGCTGGAGAAACTAAACATGTGGCTTTTTCTAAATAAAATACTTTTCATGGCACAGTCAAAGTAAAAAAATAGTTTAAAAAATGAACATCAGTGTCGCAATTTCCTCCAAAACCACTATGGAGGATTAAATAAGTGGTTCTCAGTTGGATTTGCCTCAGGTCCAGCATTTCTCCTTGGTCAGTAAGTCACAACTCGATTCTCAATAATTTGGGGAGGTGGAGATTTTTTTTAACTACACACCCTATGTCCCACTGAAAATGAGTTGATATTTATATAACAAGTGGCCCCCACGTTTTGCTTTCCCAGAAACCTACCCTTAAGGGTAAAACTTTGAGCTTTGTTACCCCAGTCTGCCAAACTTCATACTATAACACCTGATGCTATGGCTTCAGTAGTGAGGAAACAGACATCTTGGATTTCATTTTACATCACAGTTAAGGGACGCTGGTGAGACTCAATCACAGAATTTATAGTGGAAAAAAAACACAGAACTGTTGTTCTCGTCAACTGATTTTAAAGGCAAAGGAAATTTAACCCAGCTAGACTACAAGTGATTTAGCATGATGAAAATACATTTTATAGGGCAGACGCCTAAACATCAGACTATTTGCATTCTCTTAAAAATGGGTGGTCGTGACAGTAGACTTTTAAATGCTTTCTTTAGATTCATATCTTTTGGAAAAGCAAGGGAAACAGGATTGGTACATTATCCCTCATCTTTCAGCATTAATAGGACTGTTCGGATATAAGCCTTAGACTCTTGTATAGTGTTATATCCACTCCCACTCTAAATACTATGCTATTTCTGATTTAATTTTATGGAGCAGTAGATAAGAGTAGATAAGAGGGAGATGGAGAGGGAGAATCAAGCTGTTTTTAATAATCTATTGGTTTTCTCAAACTTTCCTTCTGCTTCATCGTTGACTCCACGTACATTCATTTGTTCTTTGGGTTATTTGTTATTAAACTGTGTTTAGTGTTTATGTAATGCATGTAGACATGTTGTTTACTTTACCATATTATACAGATACAGTACTGCTTTGAGTATCAGATACATATAGAGGTACTTTTATGTTGAGAAAATACAGATGTTTAATGAGCAAGCAGAATGATGAAGATGAATGAAAAACTACATTTAAAAACTATGTGGTATGATTGTTGTTTCTCTAGACAGAGGAAAAAGTTGGAGAAGTAAATTGGATCTCTGTGAAGATGTATTGGAGCAGTATTTACGAGTACAGGGACTGTGAATATGAGTACCCTGGGCTTTGCTTATGGATATATGTGGCTGTGTATATCAGTATGCTGGTCTGTGTTTGTGAGTACACAGGGCTTTGTTTGTGAGTACACGGACTGTGTTGGCAAATCTATGGGGTTGTGTGTATGAGTACACTGGGTTTTGTAAATGAGTATTAAGTGCTGTGTTTCTAGGTACATGGGGTTGTGTATTTGAGTACAGTGAGATATGTTTGTGAGTACCTGGTGTTGTGTATTTATGTGCACAAGGTTACTTTTGTGAGTATTTCGGTCTGCTTTGTGAGCTTGAACCACTGATGGGTCACACCGATTACAGTAAGAAAGCAAAATTTTATTTTAATTATTAGTTCCCAGGAGTCACCAGACAAACTGATGAGGAAAACAAAATTTGTGCAGAGTTTAATTAGCCTTGGCCATCCATTGAAGAGGTGAGTGGTCAATGATGAACAGGAGGGGCTAGCCCAGGAGATAGTACCTATGTTCCATCATGGTCCTGTTGATTGGCCTCATGTTTTACAGTGTCATAGTTCTATTCTGTGGTATTTAGCTTCATGGAGAGAAACAGGACGAGACGTTCCTCTCCTCAAAAGTCCTGTGAGAGCTCAGAGGTATCCATATGCAGAACAAATGGTCAAAAAAAGTCCAGGGCCCGTATCCCTAAAGATTCTGAGAATCCTCTCAGAGAGCTCCTAACTTAACCTAAAAATTCCTTACCAGGAGTTTTATCTTAGAAGTGATTCCAGAACATTTTCAGTGAACTCTGAGCAAGGAATGGATGGAAAATCCTATCTTAGTGAGGAGGT
>JAODKE010028769.1:0-19850 GCA_026779605.1 Mormyrus hasselquistii
GGCGAGAGTGGGACATGGAAGCATCAACATACACACCGAGGTCTTTCTCATAATCAGCTACCTTTATTTCAGTGGAAATAAAGTATCTGATGAATGAGCCGTGCTGTTCCCTCCTCTCCTTCGTCTATGTCCCCTTCACATTCCTCCTCGCCTCCTTCGTTGGTTCCTCCACTTTCCTCCTCGCCACCTTCAGTATTCCCTCCTGCTCCCTCCTTGCAGTTACCTGTGGCCCCTTTGGCTTCCGCCCCTCACTTGTTGGGGTTCCCTCTGGCTCCCCGTCTCCCCTTGCCCTTTGCCTCCTTGCCCTTTGCCTTTGTGCCCCTTGTGTCTGCTCCTCATCCTCCTGTTTCTCTTGTGTTCACTCCTGGCCCCTTCATTCCTCCTGTTGGTGGGGGAGGGGGGGGGGGGGTCCTGTCCAGCCTCAGTTATACATATATTAGTCAAAGACAATGATTATAATAATAATATTAATAAAATAAAAAAAGACCAGAAAACCAAGCATCAATCTTACACATAAATTTTATCATGGAACAAACGCTTAATGTAACATAACACTCAATACTTCGCATGAAGATCAGTGAAACCTGCTGCTTTATTCTATGCCTTCAGTTGATGAACTACCACCGCATATCGTACTCATGGGAGGTGGAGCAGGAATTGATTGGGCATGACTGGATGGATGCGTGACCCAATGGACGAAGCCACCAAGGGTTTAATTTAGTGAGGGTTTCTGAGTAGTTAGATATTGGCTATACTTTATAAATAGCTGTAAAAACACTGTAATAGCCATGGGATTTTATTTTTGATTTTGCAATTTCCCCATCACATGGTATTTCTCACCAGGACATGCATACTGATGGATGCAAAGGCTTATTTCAGACCCTTGTGAATTCCCAGATACTGGCAGTCGGGGTCGAGGCCCAAGTAAAGGCCCAAGGATTTGTTTCGTCAAATGAGGCATTAGACAAAATGCTTCCTTCGTGCATAACATTCCTCCAGTGCTGGCCCAGCTTCTACAGTCATTTGCAGCTACAGTAAGAGAGAGGCGTGACAGGATGCTGAAGTGCGTTACACACCAGGAACACACTGCGCTTTCTGTAATGCATGGACACATCTGGACAGATATGTTGTGTGATTATGACACATTTAATAATTGTGCATGCAAGTTATAATCTATTGACTCGTTTTAAGTATGCAACGCTACACTACTGTCTGACAATGTTTAGCTAAATCAGAACTGTCCAATTTTATAAATTATCATTAGTATCATGTTCATCATACCATACTGAAAAAAATGTATCTGTAAAAACAACTATATTTCATTTGAATGTTTGTTAATTTTTCTTGCGGCTGATCCGGCTCAGTCTAAGGGCCACACAGAGTGGGATGAAGGAAGGACAGACATCTAGCACAGAATGCAATGCAGGTAACACTTGCTTTGTCTCTCTATTAGCATTTCATGAAGGACGATATGAGTACTCCATCTGTTTGAGTTGTGTTTTTATTCTCTTCCTTGTTTCCTCCAGTGCTGGCAGATCTGGTTAGTCCAGTTTTGTTAGATTTCTGCAGAACTGGAAAAGCCAGGGTAGTGAAAAGGGTGCCGAGCCAGAACCACATGTTTATGTGCTTTGGAAGAGATCGCTGCTCCAACCAGTTTCGCCACAAGTTAGGTGGGACAGAGGGTGTGGGTTGCTTCCCTTTTTTACCTCTCTCTCTCTTTCTCTCTCTCTCTCACTCTCTTTCTCTCTCTTGCTATACCTAGTGTCTGTATTTCTCTTGGTTTCCGCCCTGAAGCTACAGGAGCCGTGGATTTGCAGAAGCCCAGAAGGCGACAGACCCCAGATTGGAGCTCGGTAAGTGTGCTGTCCCCGGTGCCTTGTACCGGCCAGCACTGGATCTACGGCAGGGAGTGCTTTTCAGATGGGGTGATGAGCTAGGAGGAGGTGAAGGGTGAATAACTGATTCATCTGTTGAACGGGGAAGTTAATGATCTGCAACTTTAAAAGTAACTTGTTACCAGTAACTTTTTTAAGGCAAAGAAATTGTATTCAGTTTATAGTTAAGATGTTACCAATTTGATGGTGACAGTCTTAAGCTGCATGGGACTATGATACACCGGAATGACAGAAGATGGAGGCCGTGTCCTTAGTGACCCTGATGTCAGCTTAGCCATGGCGTTTGTCGATAGTCTGTGTTGACGCACTTGATGGTTTCTTGGCAGAATGTTTTCACACGTTTTCAATGCACAGGGAGCACTGTATAGTCCACAGCAGGTAACCATAGTGACGGATCTCGGTTTGGCTGTCCTAGCCCCCAGCTGGGTGGATGCGCTGTCTAGGGTCCCTCACAGTGCAACGGCGGTAGGCTGCAGAGAAAGTGACCAGTGACATGAGCTTGATCTTGGAGTGCCACGATTGATACTTTTTTGTGCACCGTGAAACCTCACAGAGCACTGCAGGCATGTTGTGACAGTGCACTCTTCATGTCATTAGTTTGTTTCAGCTTGTTTTCCCACACTCATGTTAGGATACCTGGCACGTACACTTTATTCTCCCCAACTCAGCACTCCCAAATGCATCATGGAAGAAATCATTCTTGGACTTGAATTGACGACTGGATAACGAATGACAGGGTTGCTGATGTTTCATCTACACTTTTGAATAGTCAATCGGTGCCGTATTAGCATGCCTCCTGCATTATTTGGTTATCCTAGTTTGCATGAGTTAATGAACATATTGCACCAGATTAGCAATGCCTGTTTTGATTATTTTCCTGTTACACTGATACCTGAGCTGCCTGTGCAACCGGAAGTATGAATTCCGATTTCTTTGGCAATCCGTGTCTCAAAGTTTAGCTTTGTGCGGCTTACTCTTGTACTATTGCTACAAGTATTTATCATAAGAACAACACAAACCTCAATGGCAACACTCCCCATTTATCTTTTAAGAGAAAGGGAGAGAGCAGGCATCAATGACATGTGAAAGAACGGATATCATCTCCAAGAATAGCATTCGTTTTGAGGCTCCCTTTTCCAAAAAGGATGTGTAGGGTCGGCCGAAACCCACTGCTGCTTGAAAAGGGTCTTTCTGTAATTAGCTGTGAACATCGGGGGGGGGGAGGGGGTTGGGAATAACCCCAATATCCACAATGTCTTACACATCGTGAGGGCCATACTTTCAGGTGTTTATACCTTTTCCCCTGAGCGAGCCTTGTCAGTGTCTGGTTACCCGTGTCCCGGTGAATGTGAATGTGAATACTAGTAAAATGCTGTTGTGTCCTTGATCTCTAAAGATACACTTCTCTCCAGTGACAGAGCTGGATAAATCAAAAAATCCTCGGCTACAGTTCCTCTTATTCAGCCACCTGATCACGGCTCCATCTACAGCTGCTTCCATCGGATGTTGTAACTTGTTCTAACCGGCTGCCTAACTGTATACAGTCTGTCAGTCAGGCCTCGGGGTCCTAGACGAGCTGGAAGGCTGAAGAAGAGGAGCGGGTTAGGGCACAGACATGCCATCTCTTGCTTTGCTCTCCTGCTACAGACTGCTAACATATCCCAACTTGCTGGATGAGAACAGCTCACATAAAAATGCTTGGTGGCCGGGTCCCATCGACGCCATGAACCCTGTGACGCGTGACCTCTCCATAACTGAGAAGCCCCACATTGCAAACGAATACTTTTTTTTTTTAACATCAATCATCATTTATAGAGTTTCTTATGGTTTCGTGTTACAGAAGTACTTTCAGCAGGTTGCTGTGCTATTAATCTGGACTCATGGCATTGGTGTACTGGCTGCCATAAAGCATTGTGCAAAGATTTACAAAAGGTGTGCCATAACCATGTGATTTTTCTCTTGTTCTTCAGTGGCAAGTCAGGTGACTAAGCCATGGCACCTATGAATTAAGTCTAGTCACAAAAATATTACACTGCACGCAGAGATCAGCACCTTCGGTGCAGCGTCTGGTGAGCTGTAGTATCGTATAATAGTATGTTTTGTTTCTTGTTTTGTGTTCCACATATGTCTAAATTCATGCAGCGTGGGAAGAGATTGAGAGTGTGAAAGTCTGCTCATTGGACTGAATACCCACATGCACACACACACACAAATAAGTTGTGCCCAAGGCACCTACCTTGAAAATCTTGTAAAGCCAGTTTCAGTCATTCTCAATATCTGAAACGTTTATCCAGTGATTACCGCGCACTAATTCGACCAGAATACTTATGTATTCCACAGACTCTTCTGTCTGCTTTATTCCAGTCTGAGGAGATGGTCTAGGTACCCTGGTAGCCATAGAGAAGCACTCGGACATGACTCAGGAGAGCTTTAATGAGCTTCTGCACAGGCTGAAGGTTCTTCATGAGAGAGAGCTTGAAGGTGAGTGACACATGATTCCATTGCTCTGCACTGAGGCATAGTGCCTAAAGTGTTCTATGTTAAGCCTGCTTGCTGCTTTTCTCTGTCTCTTTTTGTGTTTGTCAATTCATAAAACATCAAAGCTAACATGATATGAATGGTCAAAGATGATTGTTTATGGGAAAATATTTTATTCACAGGAATTATACATATTGTGTATATATAATAATATACAATATATATATATAATAAAATATATAACAACATAAGAACAGCAACAATTTAAAATAACACGTGAGGTTGGCATGAAGTTTAGCATAACACAGAATTACAAATATATGTACAAATATTCAAAAATTACTATAAAGGATTAAAACTGAAATATCAAAAAAAAAAAAAATAAAATGAAAATTATTTCTTGTTCTCTAGGATGGCAGGAAAGAGTGTTGGAGCTGACCAATCAGAAATGCTGGTGAGAGTTGATGTCATGATTCACAATTCAGACTAATACGCATTGCTGTTGTTGTTGTTGCATTAATAGACATTATGGTAATATGCATGGGTGGGGACTTGCGAGGAAGATGAAAATAATTACCAGTGCTGTACCTCTAAGCAGCGATACAAAGCGGATGGAAGAGCTGTTCAACAAGAACCAACAGCTGCGAGAACAACAGAGGGTCCTAACTGAAAATATTAAGCAGCTGGAGAATAGGTGTGTGTATTTCTGATAATGATAGTTTATAACCACGAGTACAGTCGCAATCGGTAGGAACGTGCTGTTAATCACTTCATGTATTGATTTGTGCAAGCCTTTTGTTCCATGTGACCCGACTTGACCTCTGTGTATGCTCTCTGTTGTCCCTAGACTGCGTGCAGGTCTGTGTGACCGGTGCACAGTCACACAGGATGTAGCCAAGCGGAAGCAGCAGGAGTACGAGAGCTCTCAAATTCAGAGCCTCCAACATATCACTGTCCTGGGTACTTCCTGTAACCATATCTGTCACTCGTCGCCCATCCTGCACCAATCTTTTGAGGGTTACAGCAGGCTCACATTGTTGTAGTGTACATTCATTGATCAGAGGGCAAGTCGTACACTCTTCAAGCACTGGGGGCCAATTATTTACTGTTTCAGAAATGTGGGTGGGTAATTGGCTACAACCGACCAACAGTTGTGAATGCTAGGTGGCCTGTAGCTGATCTGAATGGATCTTTATGGTTCGCTTTATGATTCAGCATACTGCTGGGGTTATGACTCATATTTGGGGTTGTGACCTAAAAAAGGGTACTAAATCATTTTAATGATGCAAATGACAACTTATAAATCAGAGGCTCATATCTTAAGAAATTTATCAAACATTTTATAACTGAATAGGTTTCTTCATTTGGAAGCAATCATAACCCAATGTGTATAAAACCAATCAATCAACTTTAGATGATCCCAGAAACATTTAAATAAGTCCTAGAGCTGAATAAATGACCTTTTTACTTGTTGATTCCTTTCTGAACAATGAGTAGAATGTGCCTGCATTTTTCAGACTCAATTCCAGCATTTTTTATGTGATTTTGGTCTCTCCTTGTTGAAAGGGGGTCATACTGGATATTCTGTAAGTTGTTCTAAGCACTGATATCTACTGAATGTTACCTGGATGACAGCTTAGCTGCCACAATTTTAAAACTACGAAACAGATGCAATTACGTGCGGACACATCAGAAATGTAGAGGAAAACATCAGAGGCCAATTGTATGTCACGTGATAGTAGATGTCACCCTGTCGAAATGTTACTGTTGTGGAATTGCAGTCCAGCATGGAATGTGGTTCTTATCACAAAGACATTCTTGTTGTTCTTATGACCTTCAACTCACACAGATTAGCTAGTACTTATTAGACGTTACTGAGGAACACCATTTTATTATTCCTCAATGTTTGCAGCACAGACGTAATGATATTGCAATACTATATTATTTCAGGGCTTTACTAATATTTCTCTCCATCTGTGTCCCCTCCCCAGTTATCCGAAGGTACTCTTCTAGAAGTTTTTTTTTTAACATAGCTTTGAATATTAAACATATAGCTAAATTTTGCAAGACATTGCATCAAGGGTTGATGCTATACTTGTTGAACAGGTATGACCTGAAGGGACAGAAATTATTAAGAGCAAGAACAATTATAATGAAATAACAATAAGATGATTTGGATCATTTGAAGGGATTTGAGTCAGAATAACCCACAACGTCACCTTTGCATATGAAGTATATTAGTGCAGTAGTTCTCAACCTTTTTTGCGCCACAACCCAATCTTTACCATGCCAACTCAGTTGTGACCTTATATCAAGCATACGTTTAAATTCACACTATGGTCAAGCACACAGTGGTCGCTGCAATTTACGCCAATCAATGTCTATAGCACAAAACAGTGCTCTAGCACGGGCCAGTGAATTCAAAATTAAGCACCTGTGGTCTGGCTTCTTGGATTGGTTGAGTGTTCATTAGTTTTGCGCTAAGCATTTGCAGACCCATGACCCATTTATATAGGTTAATTCTAGGATATCTGGGATATCTGATCATGGATCAGCATAGGAGCTTGCTGGTTTTAAAATGCTTCCATTCCAACTCTGCCTCATGACCCTTTCAGAACTTGCCATGACCCAATTTTGGGGAATGACCCATGGGAATCTCTGTATTAGACATTCTAAACACGAAATCTTCAAGTTACCTCCATGAACAAACACTAGTCAGATTTTTACTGAATATCTAGTAAGACTGAATAATCTGTTAAAATGAAAACTGAAATGGCTGAAATTGACCCACAACATTCCGGAAAGGTTTAGTAATAAAGTCAGGAGGTTGGGGATGGGATCTGTGTTCTCAGAAAGCCTGCCTTTAACTGACGTTCCAGGAAGTGGGTGTCATGCACACATGTAGGGATGACTAGCAGTCCTACTTCTGACTTATGCCAAATCTACTCCAGTATTTGAGGTGTAACCTTCGGTACAACTTTGTTTTTTTCACAGCAAGTGAAATGAATGCATTAAGAAAGGAGAACAAGAGGCTGCAAGAAGAAGTGAAGGTCCTGCGAGGCATGATCGAGTGAGTCTATGTTCATCGATGTTCTCTTCAATCACACTGAAGCACTGGGAGGAGAGCACGGTGATGAACGGCACAGAGCCGATGATGACATCAGCGGGCATCGAAAGTAAACGCTCTGCATACATTTGCTTTGAGGGACCAGAACGGTCACAGCTCCCAGGGTCCCTCCGCAGAGGTTGGCGAGTCACCGGATCCTGCCGCAACAGCCCCGACGAGCCGTAAGAAGTCTCCACCCAGCGGCTGCACAGCGGGGCTGCCTGCTGCAAAGAGCAATGCCGACTGTCACAGTTCCCTCACTGCTGAGGGTGAGACACAGCTGATCAACTAATCAGCAATGTTCTTAACTATTAGTTTTATATTCAGTTTTATATACAGTGCCAATCAAAATTCTGGACACGCCCACAGGAAATAATTTGTTTTTCAACAAGATGAACCTGAAATGAACCTGAGTACACCTTTGGTTATGTAGTAAGTATTGTGTTGTGAAAAAGGAAAGAGATGGAGCTCTGTGGCAGATGACCTGGCGCCCAGGATCTCATTGCCTAAAGGCGAATAACATAGCTAAAACAGACACAGAAATACATTTAAAGCAAGTGTGTCCAGACTATTGAGTGGTATATAGATACATGTATATACATATATGGATGGACAGACTGTAAGACAAATAGATAGATGTGAATTTTTCATAGGTATCTTAATCCACTTCTTAATTAACTTTTTTTTTCTTTTATCTGGAATTTTGCAGAAAAGCTCCCAGGATACAGACTTCCACAAAACTGGAATATGCAAGACACTTACGATGTAAATATAAATATTATTTCATCACGATGGTGCAGCGGGCGGCAGAGTGGCTCTGCGTAGCACTGTTGTTCTGCATTTCCAGGGCTGTGGGATTGAATCATGCCTCCTTTAAGGACCGGTTTCCTGGTCCTCATAAGGGAAAACTCTATTTTATAAAAATCGGCGACTGCTATGAAAAATGTAAATACTGTTGCATTTTGTTTGGTTACTTAATGTTATGGTTAGGGCAGGGTAGGGGTTAAGGTTGTCATAGTTAGCGTTAGCATTTTTCCCATTGAAATGAATGAGCGGTCCCCATAAGGATATGTTTATCCTACGTGTGTGTGTGTGTGTGTGTGTGTCCTCTAATTTAGGTAATACCCCAGCATATTACCCACAAAGCAAAAGTTTCCATCCTCACTTGTGTCTCTCTTCTCACAGGTTTCCAGCAAGGTCCTGGCTAACAGTTCCCCCTTCACCCCAGGAAGAAGAGCTGAGACAATTACTTCCCGGGGCAATATAGTAGAGCGGAAGAGGTGAGAAGGGCTTTATAACGCGGGAAATAGATGAAGTGAATGAACAGTTAGGAACGAGGTTATCACAGGCATAGGAATTGGTGGTGGGAGGGGAGGGGCATGTGTGCCCCCTAGTGATAGCCAAAATGAAGCCTCATGAACCATCCTCTGTATTTTCTAACCCCATTAGGTGGTGCTTTTTTGTTCAAAAAAGCCTTAAAGTACACGTCAAAGCACACCAAGAGCACCATCTAGTGGGGTCAGAAAATACAGCAAATGGTTCATGAGGCTCCATTGGCCATCGTCAGTATTTTAACCTAGACTCCTTCACGCCCCTCCCCCCCAGTAAATAGATGATGATGTTTAAATTATTAATCTGTGTCCTAAACAACATCAAACTATCTTCTATACCATTGCAGGTGACGTGATCACAGAAGATTATGAAAGTAGAATCAGTAATGAATCTAATTCTGAATCTAAAAAACTTATTGAATACCCAAAATAAAGCATTTTTTTTTACAATGTTATATTCATCTATCTATCCATTTAACCATCTATCCATTTAACCATCTAACCACTTTCCCTGGTCAGGATCGTAGGTAAAAAAAATGCTACTGATATTGTTATGCCGGTGGGTGAGGACAGCAAGATAGCTCTTCGCATTTCACCCCCATTTGGGAACTTTATTTGGGGTACAGGAAAGTACAGGATGGGAGACAGCCAACACTAACAGGGGATAATGACTGAACTGAGAAACACCAGACAGGTAGGAAAGGAGGGTGCAGGAGAACCAGCAGCGCCATCTGCTGGCCTTCACAGGGATAGGACAGGGCCGGCCAGAGCAGACAGATATACTGTATATCTATAAATTATAAGGGCTGGTCAGTGATGTTCACGTTGACATCGTTGCACTACCTTTTCCCCATCTTCATATTGTCCTGTCACGCTCCTGGTTTCTTGATCTCTCCCTTTTTCTTCTCTTCTCATCCCTGTTCTTCTCTCCTTTCATTCCAGATCACACAGCACAGAAGTTGTGGAATCCCTCCATTCACCCACCTCCCCTCTGCTCATCCTTAAGCGTCTCCACCTGCCCGCTGCTTCCCCCTCGTCTTCCCCACTTTCTCCTTCCCCAGCCTGGGACGAGAAGCCTCCCATGTATCCTTCAGCGGGACCAGTGCTTTACCGGCCAAGACCCATCAAGAAAGCCCGCATCTCCCTCCCATGGCTCCACACAGACCACCATGAATGGGCAGCCCTGACTCCCCCGACATCTTTCCTGGACAACAACAGGAAGCCAGTGGAGAAAGAGTGGCCCCTGACAGAGGGCTCGGAAAACAACCACCAGTTTAAAAGAAGGGCTCCCGGGCTGGTTCCTGGATACACTGTGCCCCACAGAGAGGTCATATTCACTGAGGAGTGGAAAGACAGAGGAGGAAACAGTAAAGTGGCTTCTCCACAGATGAAGGGTGGTACTGGGCAGGCAGCAAGGAGCTCAGAGGACAATTTGGCAGATGTTGCTGGGGATACGCCCCTTGACCTCTCTGATCCTGGGCGACTTAAGCCTGCCAATGAACCGAGAAGCTTCAAATCCAGTCCTGCTCCCCAAGCGGAAGACACCGGAGCACCAGAGGGAACCAACAAAGGTGCACAAATAAAAACGCCCCCACGCACTCAGGCATCACCTCATACAGCTCCGTCTTCTGCAGCTACCGCTACCCCCCCTCAGTCAGGCCCGTCTGCCCCCAGCAGCCCCCAGCCAGAAGAAGGGCAGAATGCCAGCGGACAGAACCCACAGGTACATCCCAACCACACTTAAATACGTCTCTCCCTGCTTCTGTAAGCACCAGATCACCAGAGGTGGACGTTTCAGGTCCAGAAAATAAAAATCCACACTTAGATATTGTTTCCACCAACCAGTTCAGTACTCTGTGACTGTGACTCTTCATACTCAACTGGTAAGTTGAAACAAAATATTGGTTTAGATTTTTACTTTCTGGACCTAAAATGTCCACCTCTGCAGATACGGGAGTTACAGAAGCCACCGTGCACATATACCCTTAATCTCAAAAGATCCGGCAGTTCATAAAAACACTCTCAAAGCTACACCGGAGACCCACACTTAAAGCTGATCAGTTATATCACTGCACTGTGCGTTTATGTGTCAGGTCCCCTATCGGTAGCTCACTGAATAGCATTGTAGCTTCATGCCTCCAATTGTGGGTTGATTATGATTCTGAGTTTGCATAACTTTCAAAGAAGGTTTCACTAACAGCTCTAGTTGATTAAGCCCTACAGTATGGGTAATAAATTAGCTGATTTTGTGTGTGTGCGCCCTGTGATGGTCTGGCAACCTCCCTCATGACAGATAGGATAAATGTATGGCATTTGTACAACTGAATAAGTGAGGAATAAAGCAATAATCTAAATGCATCTAACATGAATAAAAAGTGGTTAAAGAAATATACATTTTGCCCTTTAGATCAGTGTTTCTCAACCTGATCCCAACTCTCTGGAGGTCCCTGAGGGCCGGACTCAGAAACACTGGTCTAGATTATCATAAAGCGAATGGCACGCATGTTAAAGAACTAACTTCTTAGAGTACATGTGAATATTTCATGATGGTTGTGTGAGTCCTGGAAAAGTATGTGATGTTTCTCACCTTGATGACTATGTCTTTAAGTATGGAGCCACGTTTTCATCTAAAGAGGTTTAATTCCAGGAGCAAGATGAGGTCTTCATAAAAGAAGAAGAAGACCTGGATTTACAGTTATTGACAAATGCTGACAAAAAGAAAGTTCCCGTCCTCACTATCTCCCTCCGTCCAGGTAAATACCACTGTTGCACACTGTACATTGCAGCAAATTAAGATGCTGCTAAGGGAACTTTTAAAGTCACATTTATTTCTTACTTTTCTTCCAGTTGTAGTTCTGGAGGCACTGAAACATGGACTGGAGACTCGGGAATCATGTAACCCGCAAGTATGTTTTCTGTTGTGAAGAGTCAATTTAGAAAACTCTGTACTGTATATTAACAATGTTGACTTTTCACTAAGGCTGTCAAAATTATCGTGTCAATTGCTGTAATTAATCTAAAATACAAAAAGTGCATTTTGGGGCAACCATATATACCATATAAATGAATGCAAGAGACACTTTTTTGTGCTGTTGTCATTCATGACCTACAACATTGTTATATTTGAAATACACATCCTTTGTGATTATTCTACATTCATTTGATGATTGATTTTACATCTAAAAATGCCTTAAAACAAGCTTTAGTCTTAAGAATAAAACAATTTTTAATCGTGATTAATCACGATTAATTCATCACACAATGGTTAATTTTTTTAAATCATCTGATAGCCCTATTATTATTATTATTATTATTATTATTGTTATTATTATTATTACTATTATTTTGTTTGGAAATGAGGTTTGTACATTGGGAATGTGTTAAATATGGAGAATGTTTGCAAAGCACACTGAGAGGTGTCCTCTGTTCTGTCGATGCTGCTTTCCGCAGATACCGATGGCTGTTAGCAAAGAACAAAGCCAAGAGGAAGTGCCGGTGGGAGATCCGACCTCTACTGCGACAGCTCAGAATGGCCAGGGCAAGAGGAGAGGGCAGGCTGCAGGGAGAGATGGTGACTTAATTCTTCATCATTTGTCCACCTACAGTACCAGTCCTACACTGCTGCTTTAACCCAGCACTGCCGTAAAGGGAAGGGGGCTGCTAGAACAATTCAGAGGCCATAAAAAAACTGCTACATAATTAGATAGGTCTGGGGTGGCGGCTCAATATGATATTTTATCATGGGGCCCCAAAATCCTCAGGTAACAAGAAATGTGCCTGACCCCTCTAATAGACACCAGGAAAGCAGGAACCAGAAAAGCAGGAACCCATTCATTCCACTTCTGGACACGGTTATTGTGTCTGGACAAATGTCAAGTAGTCACACGTCATTATACCTGCAGGGGGCAGTCTGGCAATACACATTGTAATATAACTAATATAATGCAGCCACCAGCAAATATAAGTGCTGCATGATATTTAGTATAGTATATTACAGTAAGTATAGTATAGTACAGTGTAGTGTAGTATAGTATAGTGCCTGCGTTAAAAAAGGGATCATTGGCTAAAGTTATTTTTATTTATTTTAGTGCTACATAGAATATCCTTAAGTCTTTATTGTTTAAACAATATGAATAATAATAACCATTAATGCTATTAATTATAAGGAAAACGATGAATTTGAAAAACTAAGACTGCTCCAGCTGACAGTTGTGCCTCTGCAGTTGATTTCATGATTTTTCCTGAGAAATGAGTAAAGTCACCAGGGAAAGTTGTTTGCCGGCTATACAGTCAGTATCCAATCATGTGGCAACATTTTTAAGTCACTTATTCCAGGGAATCAGATAGTGGCTGTGTAAACTTTGCATAGATTCATGCCTTTATATACGAACAGGACGTGCACTGAAAGTTGACACTTAGATGAGAACACATATCCACCCAAAGTTGTGGAATATGTTGCTGTATTTTTACTTTATGCTTATATAATAATAATTGGATGCTGTAATTAACATTCATGGGAAATGTGAATGAATTATGTGTGTAATATAATTGATATTGGATATGGTTTATTTATTTGTGGCATGTATTTTGCTACTTTTCTGTCATTTTTATGTTTCATAATGGCTATACATGATTTCATGCCTGTGGCTTTATTAGCCCCAAAAGAACAGAGATCTAAGGCGCCCATCTCTCAAGGCACCATGGACACCGTGTGACACTACGCTCAGGTCAGCCAGCTGCTCTTTTTTTTTAATTTGAGTACTAGTATCTTTCTGAAACTTGATACGTTCCCCACTAATTGAAATAGCAGCTTGTACCAGTAGAGGGCAATCCAATCTAAGTGCTTTCCAAAGTGGGAAACAAAGTACTTGGGTCTGCTGGTTCAGATTGCGAGTACTATATTCTTTGAGCGAGTAATTAATATCAGAAATTGCTTAGTCAAGTAAAGTAAAAATGACGTGGAGTGTCTAGGTCTGGGTGACAAACTGGGCTGCGAGACACTGGGAGTGGCACAAGAACATTTATTTTCTGGGTTTGAAAAAACCAGGACACTGATCCATCAGGATCCACTCAGGGTTGGGTACGGAAAGCAAGTACAGGGGAAGAGTTTATCAGTCTGGGTCTGGTACCAGTGGGTATCATTTT
This sequence comes from Mormyrus hasselquistii, assembly GCA_026779605.1. Lineage (NCBI taxonomy): Eukaryota > Metazoa > Chordata > Actinopteri > Osteoglossiformes > Mormyridae > Mormyrus > Mormyrus hasselquistii. The sequence goes on from JAODKE010028769.1 coordinate 13,956, forward strand.
TTTGGGTGCAGAAACAAAACAGAAAACATGAAATTGCATGAACAGAAGCTAAATGCGGCAAAACTGGAGCTAATGCGCAAAAATAACCACTGTCCTTCCCAAAATGGCCAGAGGGCTCAACTCCCTCCTTTGTATTGCATTTGTAATATAATTCAAGATTCAAGATGTTTTATTGTCCATGTGCAACAAATGCACTGGAATGTTTATGCGTTCAGCCACACCCAGTACAAAAACAACAAACGGTACAGAAATTCTTAAATAACAAGCAATAAACAACAGACACCCAAAAGTGCATAGCTATATTGTAGATACAGAAAAGAGCAAAAGTGATAGTTATATTGTAGATACAGAAAAGAGCAAAAGTGATAGTTATAGTTAGTATATGTGGCGAAGATCTGAAGCTCGTCATAGAAGCTATAAGAAGCAGAGGGCAGGGGAACAACACTGAACACAGGACAGCAATGTATCAGAGCACAGGAATACATGCAGTTCAGGAAAACCAATGTTCGTAACTGCTTTTTTTCCTCTTTTGAAGCACAGGAAGAAACCTGCATAAACACAGCGAAAACACACACAGAGCCAGAAATGGGGTTTGACCCCTAACTTTCAGGAGGTAGAACCTTTCTCCTTAAAGAGTGGTCACATGACTCTATCTAGAACCAATGGATACTGCCGGGTGGACGGCAGCGGAATCTCCAACAGGCAAATGGACAAAGAAGCTGAATGTTGAGCTGATATGAATGCAGATGGGTGCTACACCTGCTTTGGGACCTATGGATTTCCTGATTAATTAATCAAAAATTTGAACATGATAAATAAACACACCTCTCCTATAGACTCTAGCCACAAAAATCTGTAGATTAACCTTTGGTGAAGCCTAGGGAATGCTGACAAGAAGTAGCATTGCCCTTTCCTCATATAAGCAAGTGTGAAAATATCTTTTTCTTCCTCCGTTACTATTTTTACTTTAAAGTTTTGTTATTTCTGAAATCAATGTAATTTCCCAAAGACTATTTTTGTCAGTAAAATGCACTGCCTGTAATATATAAATATAAAAAATACCAGATATGTATTTTCCCTTCCTCTTCTAGCTTTCAGAAAAAAAAGATCAGTGTTAAGAGTAAACTTTCCCCTTGTGGTAGGATGTTGGTGGGTGTGAAGAAGCTCAGATGAGCTTTACACCTTGAAAGAACATCAATCGGTCACTCATTAAATAGCAAATAACATGCATAGATCAGAATAAAAAATTTCTGTCACACATAATAGGGACCTTGCAGAAAGAAGGAATGGGTACAAATTCTTTATGGTTTAAGGGACATTTTATTGAGAAAACCAATAAAGAAAAATTCAAACAGCAACCAAACCTGTAAAACCCGGTACAGACTGCTTATAATCACTCAAAATATGCAAGACTTTATGAAGAAACTGGGAAACCAACAATATTCTATATTATGAATAAAATATTCCAGTCTTTTTTTAATGATGAAAAAAAATACATTTGTTTAGTTTTTGATTGAAATTCATGCTGTTTGTTAATAATTGTTTTATATACCAGAGGTACATAAAATACAAAACAATAATGAATAGTATATGTTATAATGTTAGTATATGTTACAATATAATGAAACCTATTGAAGAGGTACGATGTAGCTTCAAGATTTTAAGCTCAAATCAGGCATTGCTTTTCTTTCTACAATCTGTGTCAGTCAGATGGCCTAGACTCTATGTCCCCAGATATATATTATAGACATATCTCTATAGATATATTCTATATAGATATAGAAAATATATTCTTAAAAATTAAAAGGATGCTTAAAAATAAGCTTATATGATTGTATTTCATAGAACATGAATTTATTCAAAATGTTTAAATAGTTTTCTTTAGTGTAAAAAAAGAATTTCATTAGAAGGATCCTTCTGACTGAACAATGTGTCTGGATTCTGTGTAAAGAAGACCTTGTGGTGTAAAGAGATAATGTGATGTCACTGGTTAAGACATTGCCTGTGTTGAAATATGTCTTGTGAAAAACAGGTAACTGCAGAACAAGAGGAAAACTTTCCTTGATTTCAACATAGATTATGTAACAGGATACTGATAGTCATTTTGCAATAGCAACATAATGCCTTAATTCATGTCCACGCTGTTAGAAAAAAATGGAGTCTTGGGAAGATCAAGATTTTTCTAATGTTGATCTTCACTCAAAGCAACATTCACAAGAGGCAGCACCTCACAGTAACATTTATATGCCTGGGTATTTTCACCAGAGCAAATCAAGCTGAGTACCATTCAGCAGGTTCCCTGAACCCCAGGTATCAATGAAAGCAGGACAATGTAGAGTGTGTGGTCTGTCTTGTAGTACCCTTGAGTTGGGCACTTAAGCCAAATCAGTCCAGTCAGGCATCCATTAATATACACATTTCAAATCATCTTAGTATTGAGAATTTCTCTCTTGGATCAATAAAGTAAATGTAATGTAATGTAATGCAATGTAATGTAATCTAATTAGCACATGTCCTCATGCAAGCTAATTTGAAGATGCATAAATGATCATTTTGACCTTCCATAGGCAATGCTGTTGTATGTTTATAAGTACACATTTATATATTGCCATGTTCAATTAGCTGAATGAATGCATAATCCAGAATTTAAATGCATAACTTAAATTTAATTTAAAAACTGGTTTGCTTAGGAGAAGCAAATGACACTGCAAAATGTACTTCTCTCAATTAATATATGTGATATTTACTGTTCTTGAAACATACTCCTTGGAGGCAAAGTAACTGTTCTTTCTCTTTAAATTAACCTTTAAATTAACGCAATGATCACAGTAATCAATTTTAAATCACAATGACCACAATTACCAATGGCAATTGCAAATGCATTCTTACCTTGAAATTGACTGCTTTAGGTTTTGAATAAAGCTTTGTTGTCACTGTTGTTTATTTTCACCTGGCTTTAGATGAAGACACTTTCCTATTCAGCCTGGGTTTGATGCAAAAATGGCAGAAATGTTTCAACCGGCCATATTACACACTGATATTGTGTCTTTGTACTTCCTTTTTTTCTTTTGTGTCATTTGCATAAATTGGGGCAATCCACCTTTGCAGTTAATTGCAGAACAGAATCCCTGACATCTCTGTTTGTAGAGAGATTCAGAGAGACATACAAAAATATTCTGGAAACACAGATGCCCCACTTATTCCTGATGCGTTTTTTTACAATCAATTTCATTTTGCCTAAGATGCTAATCAGCTCACTTCTTTTGCTTATGTGCAGCAGGAGGTGAAGTTTAGCTCTAACCGTGCCTGGGCCCCCACAGTCCCCCAACAAGTGCTAACCAACAAGAGCAAGTGTAAAGAGGAAGCCGGCAGTTGATTTTGTGAAGCTGACCTTTCATAAAAGATTAATCGGATGGAAACCCTGAGAGAGACCATTCACCTGATGACCAATTCTGTTTCCGTTTAATTCGTGGTTCACAACAAATGACAGTAAAAATTGAATATATAAGTGCAATTGTCTCCGCATAGGCCAACTAGAGTGTTGAGCAAGCCTCGGTCAACAATACATTACATTATTTTTCCGATACATTTCAGCACTTTCACATGTATATATCAACATGCTTATTGTGTGAACATTAACAGACAACATATTCCAGCCAACAGTCATAAATTGACAAAAAAAATACACATTGCATGAACTGCAGTGATCTGGCAATGGAGTGTCAAAGAAATCGAAACAGACGAATTTCACTTTCTCACAATATACAGTAACCACTCACACATAATCTTTAGCTTTCAGCTGAAGCTGCCACTTCTGAAGCACTTTTATGAAAAAGGGGTGAAACAAAAAAAAATTACAATACAATAAAATTACAATAAAATTACAATACAATGACTATACAACATCTAAGCATAAGACAGGGTCTACTTCTGCAAGAGGATGAGGTGTTAGGGCATGATAGAAAGACAACCCTCAGTGTAGATTAAAAAGAAATGGGAACTATGTTTAAACTGAACTCAGACACTCACACACAAATGGTTAGATAAGCATAAACAAGGGATGGAAAAGCAGAGGGAACACAAGCAACAACATGTGTAATCATGTAATATTTCTCTGTGGAATTCCAGTTAACTCAATTTACTGGAGAATTCATTGCAGTGAATTATTGTATCCACTATCGTTTTTATCCCACAAGTTCCTAATAAATTTCATTTACACATCTGTAGAAACTAAAAAGATTATATTTTTTTTATATATATATATATATATGAGAAATGAGGTAAAGAAACACACCTTAGAGATATCTCCTCAAACCACTATTCTTTAGTATTTTATTGTCATTGTTTAAGCATTAATAACAGGATACATCATTTTGGTGACAATGACTGTGTTCATTTGATGGGGTTATGTTAAACGTAAGTTAAACACTTTCAGTGAAATCCAGTGTTTAGCTGCATCATATATATTAATATGGTGAGTCGACTTAATATTTTTAAATATGTATCAGTGTTTCAGAGTGTCTGAGTAAACGATTCAGAAAACCATAAGGATTCATTATGGATTCATCCTACGTACAGTATAGGTCTTCAGATGACAATGAGGACCGACGCCACTTCCTCATGCACAGTCAGTTATATCTCGCAAAACCAACCAGGCCGGTGTGTATCTGAAGTCCGCGTAATGGAGAAACCAAACTCTAATAAATAGGTCAGCTTGCAAAAAAGAAGAAAAAAAGAACAACTACAAGTCTGCGAAGATATATACCAAAAGAAACAAACAAACAAATATCCGCGAAGAAAACGGTATGTCAATTAAACCATACTCTATTTTCCATTAGACCTTTTCTCTTTACCTTAAATTATGTTAGTAATTCAAAATGAATCGGTAATAGTATAATACGTGTTAATGCCCGTTTAGTGCTTTATGTTATTACTTGATTAATTACGTGGTAATCTGGAGACAGGAACTTGATACTTTCGTTTTCCTCATTATGCTGAAATGTGCCTAAAATGGGTTAGGACCGTAACAGGAAAGTTGCTCAGTGTTACTCAGATCAGCATCGTGAGGATAGGGATATACAGACACAAGTCTATGATTTGCATTAATGATTCGTAAATGGAGCGGAGAAATTCAGATGTAATGAATCAAAGGACTTGTGTGACTCACATTTTGCACGAAAAACTTCCTTGGTTAGGCTCCGGGCTTAAAGTGGGGAGAAACATGGTGCATTACTTTAAGTTGGATGGATGGCTCGAAAATTAAAGATGTTCAGCTAGCTGTGTGAACACACGGTTACTTTTTTAAAAAACAAGAATCTCCCGCTGGAATCAATTAATCTTTATTAATGCGTGTGTATTCGTGTACTGTAGTTCGTTTGAGTTCAACTTATGTGTAGTATTCAATGGTATTCTTTAATGAATGTTCTTTAATGAATTACAAACACCCGAGGATTATGCGTGTGTATGCATTTCTATCATACATTCATTTGGCTAAAAACTGGCCATATGCAAATTTTTTGGAGTCATGGCTGGAAGCTGAACTTGGAAGCTGCGTTACAGCCAAAAGCCCGTGATGTGCCGCACTATAATAAAAGGGGAACATCCGTAGAAAAGAATCTCGAGACCCATGGTCATACAGTAATTACACTGCAGTTAGATTAAGTGATGAAAGTGTTCATTAATTCATGTAGCCACTCAGACCTGCTTGCATTTTAGAGCATACATGTCTTTTTGCTTATTGACTCTAGCTCTGAATATTTTATACACTTTTTGGATAATTTGTTGAAAACTTGTGAAGCAAACAGGCTGGAAGAGAGACAGAACTGACATACTGAGGATCTGTGCTTGTTGATTTTACCAGGCTGTCCCTTTCTTAGCATACTGCTTTTTTTTAAA
>JAODKE010029192.1:4579-19793 GCA_026779605.1 Mormyrus hasselquistii
GGAGAAACACACAGGCCTGCTGAGGCGATTATAACCCACAGGAGAAACACACAGGCCTGCTGAGGCGATTATAACCCACAGGAGAAACACACAGGCCTGCTGAGGCGATTATAACCCACAGGAGAAACACACAGGCCTGCTGAGGCGATTATAACCCTCAGGAGAAACACACAGGCCTGCTGAGTTTATCAGCAGTAAAATCTCTCTGTGTCTATGAGACACTCGATTCCTGGTGCACGCTGTGTGTGTGTGAATCTGTGTGTCAGTATGTCTGTGTGTGAGCATGTGACAGTAACGCTGTCCAGCAGCTGTGATTCACAGAGGAAGAAGAGAACTGACCTAGGGTCAGATTCAGTAGAGGAGGCTGATTTCACAGTCAGTCTGACTGGAACTGATTTCACAGTCAGTGATGCTGTCTAACCTCACAGTTACTATCATCCTGTGGGCTGAAGCTGCACTTCCTCACAGCCTGATCTCCTCCCTGCAGGGACCAAAACACGATCCCTGCTCACACTCTCACTGCGCCAGACTGACTATTACTAATCAAACGGTCAGCTGGTAACTATTCACCTACATATCTGTGTGATGGTCATGTGACCGGCGAGGCTGAATGGGGATTGGCTGCTCAGTGCAGCTGACACACCGGACACTGTGCCCCCCTCTGGTCAGAATCCCTCCCCTCCGTTTGCGAAACAGAGTGTGGAGCTACAGCTGACAGACAGGCATGACCTGCAGCTCCGGGTCTGATGTCTACAGAGCGATCAGGCGTCCCACAGCCCAGAAGTGCATCTACACAACAGGCTGAGAACTCCTGTGGACCCAGACTGCCTGACAGCATGCAGTTACATGCAGAGCTGGATAAACCCCTGCAGGAGCCCAGTGCAGCCTCCTGTGCTCACTGGTTGGATGGAGGGTGGGGCTGTGGAGAGCAGCTGAATTCTGGGAAGCGATAAACTCACTGGTCTCACCCGTCACTGCGATCTGCTACACGGCCAGAGGGAGAAACTGAACAGAATCCACAGCTTCCTTGGAGAATAAATGACCCACCATGTACCTCAGAGCTTCAGTGTCAGTCTGTGAGCACAGTGTCAGTCTGTGAGCACAGTGTCTGTCTATAAGCTCTGTGTATAAAGGACAGAGGCTGCTGCTGCCTCCTCAGAATGACGACGTCCTCACAGTGTGTCAATGGCAGCTGATCATGGACCAATCAGAGGCCAGGTGGGGAATTCCTACATTTACATGAGGGCTGGGACTGGGGGGAACCTAAATGGTTTCACTGGTGTAAATTAGCATGCTGTGTGTGATGCAGAAATACTGGGAGATTTTATAAAGGAAGGACTCTACCTTTGGTGCTACACAACAGGGATGCTGAGTCTACTGACCCCTGCTGGTGTTTCCCTGACACTGATATTTGCAGAATTCAAAACGTCCAGAATAAAAACATTGGCTTGCTTCCTTCCTATTTACAACAGCCAAAACATTCTGTGAGTGGTTGGCCTTTGCCCAGCCTTGGTGCTCCAAGCTTGTGATTGGTTGGGCCAGGCATCCCCTGGACTCCCCCCACAGGGCTGAGCCTGCCTACAGCCAAGCTAAGCCTTATCTGGGAACAATAACATGCAACAATAATTATAACTGCCTCCACTCTTCATGGATTCATTATAAAAATATGACCAGAGACCATTGATAAATCACAGTGAACATTCTGATCTTTGTCTTTGCTTTATCATGGAACAGCTGCAAGAGTTTTATTCTTGGAACATTTGTACTGTTGCACAAATTTTTCCCTGGCAAAAGAAAACATTCAGAGCAGCAGTGCAGTTTCTCTGTGGTCAGAAGTAAAAAAAGACAAATTATCTGCAGTAGAAGAAAAGTATAAGTGATGGAAAAGCAGAATGTAGAGGGATGGTTTGTGCTGAGATACAGTATCAGTTCAGTAAAGGGCAGCTCTGTCTCACTGGGAGGTATTCAGTAGGATTTCAGGGTCAGGGTCTGCAATATTCAATGACCAAGTTTGCTACTTGTTTTATGATATATTTTTTAACAGTACACACATATTTCCACACAATAACAAAAAGCGCATTAGCAGAATTCTTATTAAGTAAACAAGCTAAACACACACAGCCGGCATAAGTAAAATGTGGAATGTCACCCTGAAACAGATAAACACGTCACACTGTCAGGGTCACTGTCATAAACAGGCAGCACTTACCTCCGGTTTGGTTGAAACGCTGCTTTGCCACTTCTATGTTGTTTTTGAACATCGGCTCATTACCCTTGAAGTTACCAGTCTCCCTGTCCCAGTAACTATCATCTACCGACTTTGCCATCCATTCCTGTTGAGGAATTGCTTTGCCAATCTTACTGTCATAGCGAGCGATAGCCTCCCCGTCCACCATCCCTACAGTCATAAACTCCGGGAAGTTCGGAATCCCTGACGCGCCGCTGTAGAAATACTGCAGGGAGTGCGTGACTGGGAAAAGAAAACATAAAATACAGTTAAAAACAGTAGATCACCTTGATCACTCTACTTTTCTGATCATTTATCCAAATTAATTTTTAAGTACTTAACATGATCATATTTATAAAATAGATAACACAAATGTATACTGTAGCATTTTATATAAATATATATCAACACATTTCATCCCTATGTCAACTATTTCCCTGTCCTTATTAACTGTATGAAATGAAATACTGACTTTTATAATTGACTTTAGCACAAGAGATTAGCTTGGAAGAATCACCAAACTGCTAAGCTAAAATGAATCAAAAATACAGGCTTAAATGGAGCTGATGTTCTATTTCTAGGTATTAAAATTTAAAAATCCTTTAAAAAGCTCATGTTATTTACCAGTAAATTTGATGCTTTGAATTACATACATTACATTAGCAGTGAGGGGTACCATCCATAATGTTAGCAAAATGTCAAAAATATGCATCCCTTTTCTTGTTAGTATCTTTGTGGTTAGCTTGCAGCGATTTTAAAACTTGCTTCTGCGAGATTTGCATTGGTGAGACCCAATGCAAGACGAGAAGAGAGGCACACGTTAATGTAAGCAGCTTTGCTTATATCCTGAATGTGTATCGATAAAACGGCTTCAAAAACAAGACGAGAACAGTTTAACCTATATTTTATGTATGCGTAAATTTCAAAAATGTTGTATGTTGTAGGCTTTTTTTCCCCACCTAATAGACACTTCACAGTAATGGTTGAGTTATGGTTATGATTCAAAAGGTATACATCTTACTTGTTTGTGTGTATGCTAACAGGTTGTGTGTGGTCAGGGCTGTGCTCCGATTGGCCCGTCCCCCTTGCTAAAAATTTGCAAATCACCTTCTGCATACATTATATGCTGAAATCAGTTCTTCAAAAAAATCTACCTCAGTGAGTTTACTCAACAAAATGCAAAATTATTATCAATATTAAATAATTAACCACTGTGACCCATCTTGCCCCCCCCCCCTCCCCGAGTGCTGATGGGTGTAAACATGGCCTCCAGTCTGACTGTGTGTAATCTGTAGTTTCTCCTAGTGTCACATGTGCCCTGTGATGCACTGGCATCCCGCCCCATCCAGAGTGTACCCCAGCCACGTTCCCTGTCCTGCCTACGATCCAGGGCTCCAGGCCAAACAAAATCCTGACGGGAATAAGTGGCATGAAGATGTATGGATTATATCAGTTGCTAACCTGAGATCTAAATCATCCTAACTGTACTGATGCCACTGCAATCACACAACGCATTAGGATTTCTACAATTAGCCTTAATTAAATGGCTTTAAATGATCCAGTACCACTAATGAACACTGACAGCTGTTTGTAATACCTCTCATTACTCTGTACAACAGGCCTTTAATATACAGTACAGCAGTGCTCTGTGTTAATGTAGGAAAAACAGCCAGAGAGTGAATAAAAACTCTGACACTGTGTAAAGACATAAAACTGTGCAGGTAATGTTATAATCTTTATATTTCTTCATGTGAATCGGAGGCAGCAGTACAATGATGGCTGTCTGGCTTAATAGTGTGTCATCATATCTTTCGATTTGCCTTATGAGCACATATGCGATACAGCTCTCTGACTTTATATCTTTAAAGACTGACTTTAAAGATAAACAAAGGTTTTGTGATGAAGAATTTTTTTATCAGAAACAAAATCAATCCCCATCAAATCACACTGAACATTATTAGTAAAAATAATCAGTAATTAGCAGTGCTTGAAGGGTCCAAAGCGTAGTATAATTGTCCCGGTCAGACAAACAGGGGAGGGTACTAAAAAGTCAGACAGAACTAAATAGTCCTGTAGTCCTGTACAGGATGGAAGCCTGACAAGTCAACAGATGTTGGACAGAACAGGACTGCTTTGGGTCAGATGGTCTAAGTAGTAGGTAGAAATCAGGATGGAGATTGTTGAGTGTAGGTTTAACAGGTCAGTAGATGTAAGAGAGAATGTAGAACCCTCTGGTGCAGTGCCTGAGCCTTTCTGGTATGGGTCTGATGATCTGAGTAGTTGGTAGATATAGGCACCTTCCTACCTGATGTGGTAAGTTTAGATCTTACAAGTCAAAGTTTGTTTGTACTGGCTGCGCGAACATAAGCTGTGTTGCATATTCTTAATAACAATGCTCAGTTGGGGAACTGCTGCATGTAACAGTAGGAAAACGAAGGCGAAAATGCCACCTTCTTTATCTACCCAAAAAATGTTATCTGTGAAGACCCATAGCGCCCTCTCGTGTACTAATGGAGCTATAGGTCAATAATAATAAAGAGTATTATAATAAACCGTGCTTTTCTATTAGCTGACGTAAATAGTAGATAAAGTGTGCTGTTCTTAAATTACAATCCGAATTTCAAACAAACAGGTTGTCAATTGTGAATTTTGATATTTCTATACTACGTTATCTTTAATCTATTTTCAAGCGTTTAAGGTCAGGGGATGGTCTGTAAGATTAAATGAAGGTGAATTAATTTATGTTCATTTCACATCGTATTCTAGTCGGTGTTGAAATCTCACCGAGAAAGTAAACAATGAGAAAATAAAACAGACTGCTTCATAATCTAAATTGCGTTTAGGGTTAAAAAACAAGACAAAATGACAATAACAGATGTTTTGAGTAATGAATTTATGAAATAATTCACTATTTCATGCATGATAATTACAGGTAAACCCGGGGGAAAACACAATTCATGTGCATATTGCAATGGATCAAATGCGAATAAAAGTTAAATGTGCTTATCGATATATTCCACAAAGCACCACTATTTACATTATACATCTATTTATTATTTAATGTAGTGTATTTTATATAGGCCACATACCTAATGTAAAAATACAAATTTAAACCTAATCACATTATATTTTTAAGAAAAACAAAATCTATGCTTAACAAAAAGTTTTGTAATTATCGAATAGCCTCATGACTTGTTCAAATGGAACTTACGTTTGTCTCAATAAAGCAATATTTTTCAGAATAAAATTAAACCGTTTGAATCTAAAATATGGTCGCAACTGAATACCGATTACCGCGATATCTCAGAAATAAAAGCCATGTAACAGAAGTCTCTCACTTTAGACATAACTGAAGTTTTAAAGTAAAATCTAATTTATTAAAACTTACCTGCAAATATGGAGTCAATGCCGAACAAAATGAGAGCGAATAGCAGAGCTTTCCGCATTTTGTGTGAAATATTATAGATTCCTCAGCAAGAGAATGCAAAATACAAACAGCTTACAGACGCTAGTCTCGGGGACTGACCGACTCGGTGACGAGTCGCGCTTTTTTATTGGAGAAAAAAAAAATTAAAATTTAAACCAATGGGAATCAAAATGAGACATGACATCACATATTTCTATGATGTTTCGTAATGAAGAGGTTTCTATTCGAAACCAAAGTTAATATGGCTCAAGATGTTCTGGGAAATTGAGTTCAGTACATTAAAGGCTGCTTGGCGAGTGATGTATGAGCGGTTGCTTCAATGCAGTATTTAAACTGGTGTCTTGATATATGTCCTGATAAACTAGGATGCTGTTATTGTACTTTAATTGAGCTGTGGGGGGAAATCCAACATTACAGCACCGAGGTGGAGCTTTACACCACCCAAAGCAGCGCTTTTTAAAAGACATATTTAGCATATTTAACTGCCGAAGATAGATGAAAAGAGACTAGCATAGAGAAATATTTAACTTCTGATATTATTCAAAGTCAGATTTGAAACCATGAAAACATTCTAATGTTTGACTATACAAATTAATATCTTTAAAGATATACACATTTTTCCAAGAGATGTGTAACTAAAACATAACTGTTAAGACCTGCGATGGGCTGTCATCTGGTTCAGGGTGAATTACATCCTTATGCCTCTGCTGTCTGAGTCCCGGCCCCCGCAACCCCGACAGGGATAAGCAGTTAGACGATGGATGGATGGATGCTTCTGCTTTATCTTTGAACACACGCAGTGACATAATTAAATGTCCTTTTGCAGGATGAAATGTTTATGTACAGTGCAGACAGTGACAACACAAATACTAAGGCAGTAATGCCCTGAGTGACAGATCAGGCAGCAAAATGGCAGAAACAGAGACATACAGTGAAGAGCAGACTCTGGAAAATAAATGCATGTAGGCTGGGTGGAGCCAGAGTACAGAAAGGGAAAGAGACGATGGCGGGATGAGTTCTGGCTGCCAACAGCTCCATCACTGTCACAGTGTAGTATGCGGCCATTTTGTATCGACCATTATGATGTGAAATGCTGACACACTGACATACATGCAGTGTAGGAAATATTCTGCATCAAATGTTTTCCAGTTAAACTGGGATCTGAAGACCATCTCCTGTGCCTGTAGTTCTTTTATTTAACTAATATTTAATCTATAATTTGTTTACTTTTGACACTGACACAAGAGAGTTCCCTGAATTTGTAAAAAGCAATTAAAGGAAATAAAATGAAATCTTAAACTTTTCAGTTCTAACCCCCAATGAACACAATTTAACAAGAGAGTAGAGGTTTTAGAAGTGAAAGATAATGGACAAGAGTCACACAGTGGGTTACAGTGCATGAAGCAGGGACTCTAAGGCAAAGCAATTTAATGCAGAGGATCTCATGACTAAGGGAGTATGAATTGGAAAGTCCCTGAAATTTTACAAAATAACACCGAGCTCGTAGATATTTATAGCCTTATAGCGCCCTCTACTGTCGGCAACTCTCCTTCTCTCCCTGCAGTTCTCCAGTTCCATTTCAGGGAAATCATGTGAGCACCTCTGACTGGATTTCTCACTGCCAGTGTTACCAGGACAACCCAGAAACTAACAGTGAGTCGGGGTTTTTTGGAAGACCAGCTTTTCACAGGCAAAATGGCTGTCACTTCACAATTGGTAAATACTCTCTGGTTGTGTTACAATAAACAATTGCAATAAAGTGCTTAAATCTTAAAACTTGAATCTGGCCACTCTGAAGTCCAGAAATTTTAACTTCACACAGCAGCTTGCATTAAAAACGTCAGTGCTGGTGTAGACTCCACAGCTGCTCTGCTTTATGCTGAAAGTTAATTTGGTTACATAATGTGGTGGGAAAAGAGGCGTGAAAGATGTGAGGGCATAAAATACCCCTGGAGGGGTGGGGTTTATTCAGGTGATTAAGGGGCTGGGGTTGCAGGTTCAGGGGGGTGTGGTTCTCTCTGGGGTGGGGGGGGGGGCATTGGTCCTTTGGTGCTGGGGGTGTGGCACAGGAAGCAGGGGGCCCTCAGGGCGGTCGCCCCCCCCCCCAGGCTGTCAGGGGAAGAGGAAGCACAGACAGCTGGCTTACCCTGGACTTTCAGGGTTTCAGCTCTGCTGGGGAAGACAATCCCATGCCTTAGTGGGGCAGTCGGTGACCCCCAGCTGTTTCTGGATGGCGACCCCAGGGGGCGGCTCCATGATGTGCCGTGTGACAGGGGGTGTGGCCTAAGAGGCTGGAGGACATGGTAGCTGCTGATGACCTCCTGCGGTTCCTGGTGTATGGACCTCCTCCAGAAGACCTGTGCAGGAGGGGCTGCAGCTCGATCCACTGCTTCAGCAGGCTGATGTGATGAAGCAGCTCAGAGGAGTGGCAGCTGGCTGGGATGCCAGACCTGGTCAGTCACAGCACCCACCTTTTCCACCATGGTGTGAGGTCTCTGCCAGGAGGCCAGGAACATGCAGGAGGTGCTTGGGATGAGGATTAGGATTTGATTGCTGTGCTTGAGCAGGCCAGTTATACACCTGTTGTTGGGTCTGCTGGGTTTGCTCCATGGGCTCCTTGATGATCAGCCTGATCTTCTCAATCATCTCCCTCATCTCCAGATAGGGGTCAGTGTTCTGGTGAGAGGGAATTTCCTCTGGGTTAAATGACACCTACTTCTGCTCTATCAAAGTCTGTTGCTGCAGTTCAAGTCTCTGTGGTGGTCAGAGGCTCTATGGTGCAGAGGCTGCAATGGTACATGAAATCCATACAGTGAGGTTTAAAGTCCTGAATGTTGTTGGGTTAACGTGGTTTATGCTCCTCTGTACTGACAAACATGGGGCAAGGTCCCTATTTTAAAAAAGGACTCTTCAGTCTGAAGTCGCGGCAAATTTGAGTTTCTGGTGATTAAATTGCACTTCCAAGAAGCAATTTTATTTAAAATAGGACTAAACAACTGATGATTTTATTTCCTAATGTTTCTAACCAGGTTTGACTGCTATTTTAAGTGTTTTTTATTTTGATTCCTTTGATTTTTTGAAAGATTGTTTAGAGATTTGTCTGTACAAGAAAATTGAAATATGATTAATTAACTGTTAATCATACAGGCATTTCGTTTTTTTTTATTATGTAAGTTAAGTGTTCTTTTAAAGAGATTTATTTTGAAATTTCTGAATATCTTAGTTTTTTAATTTACCAGTTAGAATAGCTCATTATTTTATCCCAGTGATTTGTAGTCAGACTTTAAAGATGCATGCCCAAGATCAGGCAATGATGCTGTGGGCAGAGAATATAAATGCTGATTTTTTTACGATATGAGGATGTAATGTCAAATAATGGAATTTAGTACTTAATTACAATAAAGAAAAAGGGTTTTTAGGTGAATAAATCATCTAGAAAACCTATTTGCCAATTAACTTTACTGACACATATAAATCAAATTTATTAAGACTAAAACATACTGATATTTATGCCTGTATGACAGAAATCAACAGACATTGTCTATCATTCATTTCCAGGTCAGCTGCATAATTTACTATTGTGCTGTCATCTGTTGCCGTGGAAATTTAAGCTGAACAGGTTCCTGCTTTGGGAATTCCCCTGTGGTCACATGACCTCTGTCTGTTAAATGGTGTCATGCAACACAGGCTGAAACTGATGCACATTCACAAGTAGATTCCAATATTCATTCATTCATTTTCCAACCCGCTTTATCCTATTGGGGGGTCCGGAGCCTATCCCGGAAGCAATGGGCACAAGACAACCCTGGACACACACTGTTACCAATCACTCACACATTCACACCTACGGGCAATTTTTTTTATTAACTCCAATTAGCCTCAGCATGTCTTTAGACTGTGGGGGAAAACTGGAGGAAACGACAACACAGGGAGAACATGCAAACTCCACACGTGTAACCCACGCGGAGACTTGAACCCGGGCCCCAGAGGGCTGGGCACAGGACACTGTAGGTGGGATGCTGGTTCATTTCAGAGTCATGCTCTCTTACTAAGCACAGTTCGCATAAAAAAACTCCCTGAATCACATAAATAAAAACATATAACAAAACTCATGGACAGATAGTTAACTAATATGAAGAAGTTAAATCAAAGGGTAATTATTTCCTGCTCATACAGCTACAATAAAAGTCACAAACACAAATGTGTTTCAGTTTATCATTTTTATTCTAATATGCCATTTCTGATGCAATCCTTATCTACCATGTGATGCAAACATCAATTTCTCTCTTTCAAAATAATTTTGGAATAATTCATTTTATATTTATTCAGTAGGACAGTTCACATATCTACTCATGATTACAGAAATACATTTTGGCAACAACAGCACTTAATACTTATTTATTTACAGTGATTGTTGTCCACACTGTACAGCTGGGGATCAGAGCGCAAGGTCAGCATTTAGGGGGTTAAGGGTTTTGCTAAAGGGTCTAACAGTGCAATCGCTGTTCCGGTCATGGGATTTGAACTGGCAACCTTCCTAATGGTGAAGTAACCTTAGTCAAAACACACTGCCACACATGACATTTGACTCTTGTGGGGCAGATTTGGCCTGTGGGCTGCCTATTGGGGACCTCTGCCACAGAGTCCCCCCCCAATAAGACACACACACACTGGTGGGAGCAAAGCCATTTGTCCAGCACCCTGGGGCAGTGTTTGAGGATAAGGGCCTTGCTGCAGGGCCCAGTGGTGATACACGGGACTTAAAACAACAACCATCAGGGCACTGATGCCCACCTAGAGAACCACATACCATCTTATCTGCATGGGAATTTATTTATTACTAAAACACTCCTGTATTCACAACCAGTTAAACATTATGTTTTGGGGGCAGCCTCAGCATGTCTGCGGGTCCTTGAGCAAGACCCTTAACCCCCAGCTCCCTGGGTGCCCCAACAGGTGGCTGCCCTTCACAGACAGCTTGCTCTACAAAGAGCAAGTTGAGGGAGGTGTAAAAAAAGAAAGAAGAATTTCCCCAAAGAAGGAATTTCCCTACAGGGATCAATAAAGTTGTGATTATTATTAAATGACCCACAACAATTTTCATTAGACCAAATGAGAAAGACCATCATTTCACAATCCTCGATAAACCAAAACATAACTTAGAATAATAAATTACAAATAAAGAGAGCCCTTTATGTGAACTGTGAGAGATGCACTAGATATTCACATGTTTAGAATCATCTAAAATGTATTTTTATACTCAGTAAGTCACAAATAATCTTTACCCGAGTGTTGGATTTGTTTTTTCAATCTGGCTATTTTGGAGCGATCAAAGTCCTTCATGCTTATAGAATTAATGTCTCTTCTACATGTCAGTTTGCTCCTCAACCTCTCACTTAACAGTCAGGAGAGAAAGAATCACCGTGTGTGAAGCCTGACTGAGGAGAAATGAGTGGAACCGACAAAACAAGTGAGGAGACCGAGGCTAGAACTTTAGTGGTGAAGGGGGGGGCTTCACTGGTATGGAACTGGTTTGGTTTTAACATCCAACACTGACCAAAACACAATATTCATGTCAGGACAGTTAAAAGTGGCAACAAGAGCAACCTATTTAACCACCTGAAATCAAACCATGTATGAGATGGCGAAGTGTTACCAGCTCAGGTGTCACCCAGAGGACACGTCCTGAAACACTCAGACCGCCGTTACTCCAGACCCCATTCAACTGCCTGTGACAGAGGCTCAACAACATGGAAGGACGTTACATGAACAGTCACTAACCACCTGGTAAAGGATCTGCTGCCAGTTCATACCATCAGGGAAGATGGTTTCATAAAGCTGATACACACCCCAAATATCAACAAATATTTCAGTCCTTAACTGCCATAACTGTATATTGAACGTCATGACAAAGTCAGTGAGAAAATCAGTAAAGTTGCTTTCCTGGCAAACACTGTCAAGCCGAACCACTGAGTCATACATCTGTCTAACTCTCCATAGAATCGATGACTGAGGCGCTGAAGCCCCTCTGGAACTTCACAGACATCCTTTGAGGGTAAGAATATGTCAGGGTGTCGTATGTGAAGCCAGAGGAGGGCAAAGCAGGACTGAGCAAGGACATCGAGAAGACGATCCTGGTTACTAAAATAAAGAAAACACAGAGATCCTGCAAACGAAGAGCTTGTAACCAAAGCAGCATTCCTGGACCCCAGGGTCTTGGCCGCCTACATGTCCACTGAGAAGATGAAGGAGGTGGAGAGCAGAACAGCAGCCGCAGTTGAGGCCCTGGGGGGGAACACGCCCCCCCTCAGAGGGCCGGACAGGAGGAGACAGAGGCTGATACTGGTCCTGCACATTCAGAGAAGCTGAGGAGCAGCTTAGATTGCTTCTTCAAGCTGAGTGACAGTGCAGCAGCACAGCCTGGGATTGCAGTGAAGCTGGATCTGCTGACTGTGGCAGCTGACAGTGAATCTCACCCCAATGGGATGGTGGCATATAAGCTCCTCCCACTTCCCCCATGTGAGTCACCTGGCAAAAAAATACCTGGCTGTTCCTGCCGCAAGTTACCATGCTGAACGCACTTTCAGCACAAGGGGGCGATGTTGTGACATGCACCAGGGCATCCCTCAGGCCAAAAAATGTTACCAGGCTGGTGTTACTGGCTAAGAACTTTGAGTGATAATTGTTATTTTGATGATGTTTCACTGATTCTTTAGTTTCCTGTTTGTTGTTTCAGTCCCAGAAGGGAAAAGTACTGTGTACTGTTTTAGCAGTTAGTGGCCTTATGATTATCGTTTCATTGTAACTGTTTATTTGGAGAATCTCCTCAAGGCCTTGTACATGTGTATAATTAGAATTAATAATTGAGAAATGGTTGTCATAGCTTAGTCTTTCTTGATCTTCTTGTTACTCTTTCAGATGTTTTATTTTTAACTTGTACTGTAATAAGTAATAAATATTCTGTCTGAATATTTGCATATTTGAATTTTTGAATATTCTGGTGCAAGGCCATTCACTGATTTATAACTTAATAGAAGTATTTTGCAGTCAATCTGAGACTTAACAGGAATCCAGTGAAGGGAGCATAAAACAGGGCTAATATGATCACAATTGTTAATGTTTGTAAGAACTCTGGCCGCTGCATTCTGTACCAGCTGAAGTTTATGTAAGGATCCAGACAGGCACCCAGAAAGGAGGACATTACAGTCCAGCCTGGAAGTATAAGGGCACGTATTAGTTTTTCTGCATCATGAAAGGAGAGCATCTTCTGAAGCTTGGTTACGTTCCATATATGGTAGAAGGCAGTTTTAGTAATACTTCTTATGTGAGCATTGAAACATAAATCTGAATCAACCAGGACCCCAAGATCTCTGACCACTGTGTTCAGCTGAGTATGAAGACCACCAAGGCTGAGGCTGTCAAACTTATTTCTAGCAGCCTCGGGTCCGACTAGCAGTACTTCTGGTCTTTCTGTGATTAACAAAAGGAAATTATTTGCCATTCAGCACCAGATGTCTAGTAGGCTGCAATGCATCATCTGGTTTAAGATATATACAGTGCTCAGCATAAAAGACTACTGTACACCCCGAAAGATTTGTCAGAAAACCTTTAGTTTCCTTTCAGAATCAACATTATCTATGGGATAATATACTACAAAATACTCCCACAAATGTGGGCCATTCATTGCAAACAAGATTTATTAATTCGCCCACAGAAAAAGAGTAAATGTCCTAACAAATTCAAGACCATGTTGTGAAAATGAGTAAATCCCACTGAAAGTCTTAGGAGCAAAGCTAAATTATAGACTGAAACATTCTAATTAACAAGGTATGAGCCACAGGTGAGTCTAATTATTCATTAAACAGGCATTTTGACCATAAAAGGGCATTAAAAAGGGTCTAACAAAGAAACCTCTTCCCATTCCATACTGTCGGCGATGGCACCTCATGGAAGAGAAACGTCACAAGACCTGGGAAAGACAATAATCTCTTTACACACGAAAGGTGAAGCTACAAGAAGATCAGAAAAGCTGTACTTATCAGTCAAAATACTGTAGCAAAAATGATACAAAAATTTAAGAAAGATGTAACTGCAACAGTCTCACAGAAACGTCCAGGCCATCCACGGAAGTCAGCACCTTGACGGGAGGGTCTTCTGATGAGAAGGGCTGAAGAAAATCACCATGCAAGTTCACTGCAGTTAAAGAAGGTGAAAGCCAACCTGGAGTGATTGTTTCCGTGACATCATACACTGTACACTGTACACTGTACACTGCAGAGGAATGGCATGTATGGGTGTCGTTCACAAAGGGAGCCTCTTCTAAAGTCCACACATAAAAAGCCCATATAGAATTTGCCAGAGCTCATGCTGAAAAAGATGAAGACTATTGAGACTCTATACTCTGGAGTGCTCCATACTGAAAGAGAAGATGCTACCATCACTCCGTGCTCTTGGTCGTCGTGCACTTTTCCAACATGACAATGATCCAAAACACACATCTAAAACTACTGCTGCGTTTCCGAAGAACAGGGTGAAGGTGATTGAATGGCCAAGTATGTCTCCTGATCTGAACCCAATTGGACGTCTATGGGGAATTCTGAAGAGTGTCACTCTCCATCCAGCATCCAGGCTCTAAAAGAAGTTATTCTTGAAGAATGTAAAAAGATAAATGTTGCAATATGTCATCAACTTGTTCATTCTATGCCTGGAAGACTTGGTGCTGTCCTTAAAAATCACGGTGGTCATACAAAATACTAGATGTAGTAGTTTTTGTTGTGGGCTGTATCCATTTATCCATTTTTGCATCACCTGATTTGAGTAAAACTGAAGATTTTGTAATATAAGTTATATTATTAACCTTACTCTCATGTTCATTAATTAAGCAAATGTTCTATAAAACTCTTTTTGTCAAAATTTTGGAAGTTGTTCTTGTGTTCATTGAGATTTTGATTAAAATCTTTCTTCTGAAAGGGGATGTACTCGTTTATTCTGAGCACTATATTTATATATATAAACTGCGTATCATCAGCATATCAATGGAACACGACACCATGATTTCTAATAATGTTACCAAGAGGTAGCATATATAAAGTGAACAGTAGGGGGCCCAGAACTGATCTCTGTGGGACACCATATGTGACTTTGGTGATTTTGGAAGATTCATTGTTCATGTGGACAAACTGATATCGATCAGTTAAATAGGAGCAAAACCTTAATGCCAACCACAGATTCTAGCTGGTCCAAGAGGATTCAGCTGCTTCACATAGTGCTTCAGCCATATACATTCAGGTATAGTAAAGTTGATCCTTTTCAAGCTTGTCAGTGGGGTGGTGCAGTAGTGCAGTAGTTAGCTCTGTCACCTCTGGGACCTGGTTTGAGTCTCTGCCAGGATTCCATGTGTGTGCAGTTTGCATCTCCTTCTGTTATCATAGTGTTTCCTCTGGGTTCTCCGGTTTCCCCCCACAGACCAAAAACATGCTATGATGAACTGAAGTTACCATAGATATGAGTGAATGATGTGTATGTGTGCCCTGTGATATGTTGGTGCCCTGTGATGGGTT
>JAODKE010029489.1:0-14885 GCA_026779605.1 Mormyrus hasselquistii
CATATTCATGAATACAATTACATTGTAGACATGCAAATCGTTCAGAAACTGCATTAGCTCCATAGGGGTATTTGATGTTTACCAAATTGCGCTGTCCACGATATGGAAAAGTCTGTTGTAGCTCCCTTTGGATTATGCTATTCATGCAGTGATAGAAAAGAACGGAACTAAATAAAAGTTAGTTTTTGAATATTATGAAGACCTTTTGCGCATATTAATGACTTGGTGAAGACGCAGTGTAGGGCGCTTTCGGAAGTGTGCGACAAGTGTGTAATGCGCAAACAGGATTGCTTTACCGGAGAGGTCTGGCTCATACTCAGATATAAGTTGGGTGATGCTGCTTGACAGAAAAGGTCAGACTTTTTTTTATCAGAGAATGTTATCTTGTGGCAAAACCTTGTTTACCTTTGCTGTCTACCATGCAATGCTGTGAATTCTATAACTGGCGGGTCGAACTTTGTTCCATTTACGTTTTATGACCGAGTTATATGTTTTAGGTATATTTATTTTTCTTTATTTAAAGTACTGCCAAAATAGACATTGATTGTTTAGAAAGAATCAGATCCCAAAATACCGAGTTTCTGTTTGCTTCTAATTATCAGAGATGCGCCTCGGGTTTCTTTAAATAGCTTTTAGAAATGTGAATGCAATTAGAGTGCTCCCTCTTGGAGTGGCGCGTCTTATAATTTTGATAGATCATTAATCTATATGCAAATGTTTGTTTTTTTTGTTTGATGCTTGATGAGTTTAAGATGCTTTTAATGCTAGATATCCTGCATGGCCATGACCGTAAGAAGAACGCGATAAACCATAGAAGTGTTTGGTACCCTGTATTTCTGATTAATCAGTCTGATCCACTGAAGACGGTTGCGCTGATAAAACAATGTCTGCTTTCTAATGTGCTGTCAGTAACTTAAGAAGGTTGCGGCAGTTGTGTGTGAATGACATTGTTATGCCAAGTGTATAAAAAGTTTAAAATGTGACACTTCAAAGGCTATTAAAAATTTAATGTTTGATATATTCCTTTTGGAGTAACATTCCGGCTTTCATTCAGCTACCATTAATATTTATGATTTAATTTAATCAGTTTAATCACATTCATTCTAATATTTACTTAGGTGGTGTTAGGAAATTATACATCCATATTCTAATCACTTATCGAGTACAGGGTAAGAGGGGAAATGGAGCCTGCACACATACACACATACATTCAACGTGCAATCTCAAGACTCCAGGTCACCTAACTGCAAGTCTGGGGACTGCAAGAATAAAATGGTATGTTGGCAACCGTGACAGCATAGGGAGATGGTACTCCACATATACAAGCCATGGGTGGGATTTGGACCACCGACCCTTGACGGTCTCCCTGAGCCCGTGTCGTGTTTCAATCACACGTCCCTGTTGATTACAGTCTCAAGGGCACCTCGGCCTTAGACAGGACTGGAGGCAGAGATTTAATTCATGAAAACTTCAGCATCCTCCAATATCTTTTATAATGTGTGTTCATTTTTGGCGTTTAAGATTTAATTATTTGACATTTGAAATGACATTTTAACAGACATTATCCTTTAAAGGCTAGCAAGTAAGATGGCCTTCCTCTTCCTGGGCATGGAACGTCACTGAGGGACTCGCTATGTCCGTGGGATGGGAATGTCCTTGTGATCCACGCTGCGCCGCGCCTCACTGTGGCCCCTGATAAGTTGTAAAAGGTTAATTGTCATTTATGGCAGCAAACTTTTACCAGGCGGCTTGACAAATTGAGATTCTGAGGCTTACAATCTCGCTGTCGTTAAATATGCTAATGACGGCCCTGCAGATGGTGAACCATCAAGCTCTAAAAGGCTTTAAGGGACTGCAAATCTGCTATGCAGATTGGTTAAATACCTCTGATTGGCTGGCATTGTAAGACATGCACTCACCCAACTACAGGTGCCTGGAGTACATTTCTTGTGAGCGTTTGAGCAATAACCCAGAATTGGACCTGAACAAACAATAAGCATATTTTCTCATGTGTTTATTCTCATCTCCTTCACAGTGTGTGGCTTCTGTATGAAGGGGCCTTACTTTAAGTGGTTTTCAGTATCTCCGTAATAAAATCACTTTTTCTTATCTTTTAGTTGGAAACCCAAACTTCGTGTTTGTTCTACAGCCTGAACAAATCTGTGTTGGTGCATTGATGACAGATGGCCGGTGGACCAGGCCGTTTGCTCTGCTTCCTGCCTTTCATGTAAACGCTGGATTTCAGCCTAAACGGGCCGATCTCTTAATCCTCATTGAACATCCTGTGTCATTTTATTTATGCCAAACCTCTGCCAGAGTGATTTACATTTCAATGGCCATCCACCTGTCTGGCCTCCCTAACCAGCCTGTAAACCACTCCACACTGCCAAACTGTGCAATATACGCATTTAGTTGCTCATAACTGCAAACAAACAAAAAAAGCTTCTTCAAAACAAAAGGTCTGAGAGAGAGAGAGAGAGAGAGAGAGAGAGAGAGAGAGAGAATCATATATCATCATCTACAGCTTCAAAACTATTAAAATATCCATGTTCCACGACTTCTTATGCAATGCAAAGGGTTGGCAGTAAAAAAACAACCTCACACCATCAGGGATGGGATTCAAATTTGTATTTAACACCTGTATCACCACTAACATCTGTACAGTCTTCCAAAGTGCTTTTCCAAGTATGCATACAAATATACATGTTTATGTGGCATTTAATTTATAGCCATTTATACGTGTGTGTATACAAACATAAATTAATGAAATGTATGAACAGTATGTGGATGAGTGACAATCACTGATTCCGAATCGCAGGGCTGTTTCATCCGTGATCTGCTGCTCATCTGGTAACGTCTCAATTGCTCCGTGTTGTTCTGGCTTGGTGTCGGCCTTCTCAGCGCAGACCGTTCCTTGAGTTTGCTGACCCCCCTGTCAGCAGCTGACAAACGGCGCACAGATGAAAGCTTCCTGCCACCAGATTGTGCTGTTTTTTTACACGGGGGGGGGAGGGGGGGTCAGTCCTTACAAGGTCACTGTGTTTCATTTCCAGCGGAGAAATGCTGAATGAAGAGGTTTGCTCTCTCACTCTCTCACCATCTTTCTCTTTGTGGTCCTGGCTCCCCTTCTGAGAAAAAGGGTTGGTTCGTTCAAGCTCACCGTGTTGATTAAAGGCTTTTAATGTACCCAATACCCAGTACGCTGTGCCAACAGAACACCGCTTCGTAAATAACGTCTAAATGTTATTCATCTTCACTGTGCTATTGCATAGCTAATTGTCTATCTATTGATTTTTTGAAGACTGTTCTTCCTGGTACTGGGAAGAATAAGTAATTATTCCGATGTGCTTGTTACATATGGCCATTAAAACATCTTGAATAAACCACATTACCATTTCACTGCTGCAGTACATCACGTGACTGACCGGAACCAAGGCAGTAGAGATATGTACATGTATGTTTCAAACTGATGGGATCCCTCTGCAGAAAGGCACAGACAAGTGCATTACATTCAGCTTCTACTTTCAATCTATTGTTGTTGGAGTCTGTTGTACAATGGCAACTGCCAGCCATAATAATGAGTGAGTGATGCTGAACTGCTTATAGCTGTCAGCCTCGAAACAATAACAGATGGAATGAAATAGAAATCGTTCATCAATAATTTGAGACTTTTCAGTTTTCGAACAATGGCAAATTAAGCCTTTTGATAGTTCACGCCCGGGTGTCGGCGAGAAATTGAATTGTGCGCCTCACAACAGGGGGCTTAGATTATGTTTACGAAATGGTTGTGCTTAAGCTACAGGTCAGATTCAGTTCTGTATTCTGGCTAACGGGTTCGAAAGGGCAATATTCAGAGTGTAAATTCACATTTGTTAAATGCTGCATGCGGTGCGCTATTCCTGACTTACTCTGTCCTTGTAAGAGTAACATAAGGACTAACATCCCAGCGTCATCGGCAGAACGGTTTTGCTGACAGTGCTCCGAGACGCATACAGCTAGTTTTGACATTTTAAGCGGAACTTAACATTAGCATTAGCTGCTGCTTATAAGCATTGTAACAAACATTTCAATTCAAAGCCCCATGCTGGCAAAAACTACTGCTTAAGCGAGAAATGAGGCTCATTGGAGCCACAGACTCTTACACTTAATATAATATGTTCTAACGTCTGTACTGAGCTATTGTTTTGTTTGTTGTATCATTACTGTGACTGTGACCGTAATTGCACTAATATTTCAGTTACGTGGCAGGAACAGTCAAATTGGGTTCCTTGGCCTAAATCACAGTTAAAACATGCTTGTTTTTATTACTATCAGGTCTGAATCATTATCAAAATGTTCATAAGCAAGCGAGTCAACAGAACGTGGTTCCACACCTTCCTTCCTCCTGATGTGTGAACCGTGCAGAGTCTTCAGGGGCTAAGCTGCACAGCGGAGACATCCATGAAGGAGGCTGCAGGCTTGCATTTGGGAGACGCACAGCTGTGGCGGGGATTTTCTCATGCCATCGTCAGATAATCGAGGCTGTGATGTGATCAGGCTTGAGAGAGATGTAGCGGCATTTCTGACGAGCTACGGTCCTGTTTTGTACTAATTAATGTCGATGACGTAGATGGGTCGTCTTATCTTTTTTTTTTATTGGCTGGAAAACCAAATGAAAAATGAAAAGTAGCAGCTGAAAGGGGGAGCCTACCTTACAACGGCAGCAGACACAATAATAAAGAGTGAAACCAGGTGTATCTGACTACTGTCGTGTTATGGTTTTGGCTTTAATGCGGCTCACTTGTACCACAGATGACTGACATCCCTGTAAATTCACAGGCGGTTCCTGCTGGCGGTTCCCGCTACCTCGTTTGACCCGTCAGTCATCTCTGGACGAGCGAGCGTCGTGGTCGGAGTCGCTCGCCACGTTCCGTCAGATGCTCCCGGCTCCGTGGGCTCCCCCGACGGCACTCTTCTCCGGGGTCTTCCGGAAGCAGTAGACCCCATAGAGGCGGAACTTCTTGTCGGGGAAGCCCAGGTTGCGGACGCCGGGGTGCGAGCCTCCGCAGCGCACCCGCGGGTTGACGATGGGGTAGCGCACGCTGCCGTCCTCCAGCCAGCCGGCCTCGCAGCGATCCAGAAGCTGGATCTTCCACGCTGCGTACAGCTGCCCCACCTTGGCGATCGTGGCGCTGTCGCGCAGGCAGGCCTTGGCCGCCTCGGCGTAGTTCACCTTCTTGAAGCGTTTCAGGAAGTACACTTTGCCTGAGGAGGAGATGGGGTGGGGGGCACTATGAGCTATTCGATGTCACCAAGTCGCCAACGTCCACTCCACAGGAACTGGGGAATATAGGGAACCCACCCATATTTAATTTGAATTCATTCACCCCCCCCCCCCCCCAAATAAATAGACCTCTGTATTTAAATTAAGTTGTCCCCCCATCCCATTCTATGTGGACCCTACTTAAAGGAAGTGGCATTGACAGAACCAGCCTCCTATAAACCTTATCTATAGGGGGCGCTATGGGGTTCAGTCTGTTAAGTCTAAGTCTCAGCCTGTATTCGGAAGGTAACCAGTTCAAACAGTCTTGGCACATTTTCATTGTGCCCCTGAGCAAGGACCTTAACCCCCAAATACTCCAGGGACCCTGGATAAGCAACATAACCCTGCGCTCAGACCCCAAGCTTTGCTCTCAGCTGTACGCATCTCTCTATATGTGTGGAATATGCAAAATAAGCATTGTGCATCTATCTGTCTATCTACTCTGTGGCTAGCAAGTGTGAGCACAGCCACTCTGGGGCAGCCGAGCATGAAACCACAAGCCCTCCCCCGCCAGGCCGCACTCCGCTATCGATTTTCTGCTGCTTCACGTTGCGGCCGCCTATTAGCTGCCCGCATCGTCTCGGATCCCCGCGGCGACATCGTGGCTCACAGCCTCCAAACCAAAGACATCCCTGCTTTTTGCGGTTCGAAACGGAACAGAGGGGAAGCGGACGTGTTTACAGGACAGATTAAATGCTTTACTAGACACACCAAAGCGTATCTCCCTTCCATTCCTCTTTTACGATCGCTTACTAAATAGTCATACTATATACAAACAGACTGCTAAAAAGTCAGAAAATTCTTTAAAGTGTGCTAGACTTCTCCTAAATTCACCCCACGTACTTCTTGACTACTATCACAACATTTTGGGCTAATCAATGCTTCATCAAGTTATTTACGTTAATTAAGTGAGCTGGTAGTGAGATTTAACAAACACATGGAATGGCTGAGATGCCCCAGAGGAGAGGTTTGGGATCTGAAGCTGTGCCCATCCAAGAGATCAGTAATATTTTCAAAAAGAATAAATTCTCGTTATTTTATTACCATGTAACTGATCCTTTGCAGATAATGTTTTTTTTTCTTCTGAGCAAACATACACTTATTACCCAGACAGCATTAAACAGTTTCTTTGACAATGTAAGATTTTGATCAGTACTGTAAATCAAAATATAAACAAAAAAGGATATGAAATATTAGAAATAATAAATAATACAGCAGTGAGCCTGCTCAGGATTAATGGCTGGGGAATGGAAATAAAATTTTATACCTGTTTTAATCAGGCAAAGGAAGGTCACCATCCTTAAACAGAGAGAAAAATCCCAGAATCCTCAGCTTCTGCCCAGACTGGACCATGGGTGTAAATTATACAGGGGGTTAAAACCAGCCAATACCACCCCTTAAATGGGTGTAGACCTCAACTCCCCCCCAATGCTCAACCCAAAGTTGGGGACACTCACCGTTAAGGTTGGAGGTGAAGCAGAAGGCGTCATAGCGCTCGTCCTCCTTGTGCCGGTAACCATAGTTACGCACGCCGGCGGGGCTGTCCTTGCTGCCGCAATGCTCCCGGGGCTGGGCGATGGGGTACTGCACGGATCCGTCCTCCAACCAGCCCGCGTTGCACCAGTCCAGCCCTTCCAGCCATGCCTTGTGCAGCTGGCCGTGCGAAGCCAAGATGGCGTCCTGCCGCCTGCACACCTCCTCTGCCTCGTGGTAGTTGAGCTTGTAGCGGCCCAGGCGGGGATGGTAGGGGAACACCACTCCTGCCAGAAGACCGACGAGCGTCCAGAGCGGTCGGCTACGGCTGACGGCTCATTTCCCACATGCATTTATCACCCTAACCCTTGATCCTCATCTGTCCGAACGATGGATGAATTTTTAAGTATCACTTTTGCTCACAAGAGAGTGCCGCATGAGATGGAGAGCAGCCCTCCTACTCACACTTTAACCTTCACCTTCAACGTCCCCTTAAACAAACCCGCGTCTTTATTATTGTTAATTATTTTCTATTTTAATGAATCCCTATTGCTCCTCGAGGGCGGAACGACAGCTTTAATGACCGCGCTCGGGACGGAGCTTGCTAACCTTCCAGGTCGAGGTTGACGAAGCCGGTGTCATCCTCCATGTCGTTGGTGACCTCGCACTCGTAGCGGCCGTAGTCCTGCAGCGTGATGTTGTGGATGACGACCGAGGCGTCGCCGGGGCCCATGTTCTCCAGCGCCACGCGGCCCCGGAATGAGCCGAAGACCTTCTGCTGCCGGCCCAGCGCCACGAAGACGTCTTCGAACTGCAGGCTGTCCGACACCTTGGTCCACTTGATGCGGATGCGGTCCGGGTCGGCGCTCTCTGGTTCGTGGTGGTACCGGCAGGGCAGGGTGATGGACCCCCCGCGGTGCGTCACCACCTTACCGGGGGCGGTCTGCACAATGACGGCCCCAGTCTCATCCTCTGAGGAGAAGCAGAGGGTCAGGACGAGCTGGCCGCTTCTAAGAGCTTGACAGGGATTATAATTTGGCCCTGGACCTTGGGGCCCCTAAACGGTCCCCACGATAACTTCTGCCAAGATGTACTTTTTGCCAACTGGGGGCGGTGAAATGCACCTGTATGGAAAAATGCCCTGTTCCTGAGATGGCTAATCCTGCCCTGCATCTCGCTTACAACCACTCTCATTTATTTGGTCTGTACCTCTCTAATCCCAGCTGGATTATGAGCTGGCAAACCACAGACCATAGAACCGGGGGGCATTGGCCAGATACCTTCTGGAGTCTCATCAAAAATGCAGTGATGGACAATCACACAAAAAATCTTATAAGACTTTATTATTAAAAGACTGAATTACAGTATATGCATGTTAAATGCAATTTTTAGGCAGGCAAACAATATTTATTATTTATTCAGTGTTTCTATTTGATATGTACAAATCAGCCATCTTTTTAGACAGGCAGAGGTTGAAATTTGAGGTCCAGAAAGTATAAATCCAGACCAGGATTTTGTTTCAACCAACCAGCTGAGTACTCTGTCACTGTGACTCTTTATGCTCAATTGTTTGGTTGAAACAAAATCCTGGTCTGGATTTATACTTTCTGGACCTGAAGTATCCACCTCTGTAGGCAGCATTAGCCAAATCATAAGTGTATCACAAGGTGCGAAGCCTTCAGCAATTTAAATAAAAATGAAGCACCATATAAAGGTTATATCTGAGTTTTTCAAAAGCAAACAGACAAAAATGTATGACTTCATGCCCCTGCCTTGTTCAGATGCATTCTGTGGCCTATGTGACAATCCACAAAAGTGCCGGCCTGCCCTGGGGCCTGTTTGTACAGGGCAGTCCCGTCGGAGCTTATTTCAGCGCATCCCATGTAGAGAAAGGCACTCTTCCTGTCAGCCTTGCAGACACCTGCATCACAGACCCCCATTTACATATTGGCAGGTCTGCTCTCAATCTTTCCGCCCATTTAGAGCGAACGTCCATTTCAGGGCCAATAATAACCTCGGCCCTTTGTTGGCTGAACAGCGGTACCAGAGACCCTTTCTGTAGGCAAATCCCTGGGTCTGTCATTAGCCATGACAGCTGCTCATTAGGACCGGAATCTTAAAAGCCTCCATTTCAGACTGGCTGTCGTTGTCCACAGCACAGATAAAACAAAAAAACAAATGAATACCTGTGAGATACAGATGCAGCCACTGAGATCAGAGGACTGCGGGTTCTTTGTGAATAACTTGGTCTACAACCATTGAATCAGCAGGTCTACAACTGTTATTATGGCAGTAATGGGCTCAAAACATTTTAACTGCTCTGTTCTAGTGGTGCTAAAAGGATTTGCACACGGATGCCAGTTGGGTTCCTTTGTAGGCTGCACTGTTTGGTTTAGACACAAGACTAATGCTGGCAGGGATCTTTATTCCGGGATATCCAATTGTAAAGCTGGGCCATCCAGGACGCATGGAAGTTTATAAGCAGTGACAAAATGGCAAATGTGCCAGTTAATTGGCCCACGGCTCTGCCTTGGGAAGTCGACATCTCCGTTTGTCCAGACAGTGTACGGGCATGCTTCTGATTATCTCATTACTGCAATTACTGCTCCATAATCAAACGTTTCCTCCAAAAACGATTTGCGTTTTCCCACTGGATGGCAAATACAGACCAGAGAACAGGTAAAAGGCAGGGGTAATATTCAGAGTATTGTTTCATTTACATGCCTTTGTGAAACAACAATAAAGGTGAGATTAATACTTTCACTGATTTGGCGATCGGTAGCTTAATGCGCAATGCAGAACAGCCGCACACTGGGACGAGCGAGGGATGAAAGAGTGGAGAGATTAAAAATGGTTTAACTGCCTAATTAGACCATTATGCCTGTCTGTCAGAGAGAGAGAGAGAGAGAGAGAGAGAGAGAGAGGGGACATTACCCAGCACGTGAACCACCTTTCTCCTTCCTTTGTCTGTCTCAGGGAGGGAGGTCACAGGAGAGGCTAAGGCCAGAGTCATCCAGGTGACGACCATCAACAGCAGAGTCTGTCCACAGGGCTAAATATGACAAAAAAAAGCATACGTCAGTCTTCTCCCTGCAGCACCATTGAAGACATCTGTCATAAAGCACCTGGTTCTTGCTAATGCCCCCCGGATGCCCACAGGCTTATCCTTAGCACTGCTGCCTGTCAAGGAAATTAAGACAGGTGTTGTCTATTTATAATATGGGGGCTTTACGAATGCCCACGAACGTAACCGTGTGCCGACTAAATTTAGCAGCTTACCAAGGCAAAACAATTCGCATAAGTTACAATTGTATACTTTGATCATTTGTGCCGTTGGAGATGTTTATACATCCCTCAATCGCTGGAAGCTACTGCCCCCTCGTCACGTGACCGCCCGCTTCGGGCTGGTCTGCGTTGCAGCTGATCCTTCAGTGCGCCGCGCTGTGTCAAACTGCAATGCCTCGCCGCAACTTCACACATGCCGTCACGTTACCTATACATGCACCGGTTCCCTAATATACCTATGTTAACTATAGATAGTACGTTAGCGGATCGCTGATGCATGAAAACGCAGCACGCAACTATATTGGTGCTCAAAAGTTTTATTAACTTTACAATGGTCTGCATTCAACTGTTTCCGTGAACTGGGTATATTTTTACTGTAACGTAATATAAAGCCGGTTATTCGTTTTGTTCCTTATTTCTTGATTTACATTTTATAATAAACTCTGCTGAATAACATAGTGGATGAATTTAGGTTAAGTGCCCAGGTAAAATGATAAAAGCAGGCCCCTTCTGGGAACAGCAAACAAGTCCGTACCCCACTTTTGTACCTGCAGCAAGGCGACAGCGTCCCACTCGGATCCCTGATTTTCTTTGCTCTGCATCTGGTCTTTCCTACCATCCGCTTTGCTTAGCGCATTTTCAAGGTTATACGCACTGAGTACGAAGCGGTAGCCCGCCGCGATATTTCCCCTTCAAATATAAGGAATACTTACCATCCTTAAGGCAACTGTAAATATTTTTTTATCAGTTGTAAAGCTCCGTTTATCGTTAATTTCCTTTCACTGTCAGCTGGAAAAATGCAAGCGGGATATATTGCTGCAATATTGCTCTCGCCCTCCTGTATCTCATTCTACCATCCCCGCAGTTCCCCGTCACTTTTTCCTGCCCACTGTACTACGTTTCTTTTTTCCCCATGCAGGGGGGAAACTGCTGACTTTTCCAGTCACCCCCTCACACGGTCTAGCTGCGCATTTTCATACCCAGCAGCAGTGCGATGTCGCAGTAGCAGTAGGAGGTCGCTTTCGGACGCAGTCGTCCGAAACACGGACACCGGCAAACGTAAAACACAGCGTAGATTTTACACTGCTTTTGAGAAAGATTAAAGTCGATGTTCATTTGTATTTACTCTTTTCTAATCATACTCGATAATTAATAACAGGTGTCGAAAAAAACTTTACCACGGCAGTTACTCAGAAAAAACTGGAATGAGTTATTTTTTCAGTTTTATGTAAAACTTTACGACGCATTCATCATATATTGTTTACAAAAAATAGGGAGCACAATTATACTGATATGTAATGTACTTTACACAATCGACTTTGTAGTGGGGAATTAGCTCAAATGGTAGAGCGCTCGCTTAGCATGCGAGAGGTAGCGGGATCGATGCCCGCATTCTCCAGTTTGCCCACTTTTAATATTTTGCATTAGCTAGCCAATGAAACAGTTTCATTTCCAATATTTGCTTCCATTTCTTACCAGTCAATAACTTCATTTACACCTTTTGCTTCATTTTCTTACCAATCAGCTCACGGTCCTCCTTCCATTTCCTACCAATTAAATAGTTTAATTTCCGAGCTTTTTGCTTCTATTTCAAAACAAACAATCCACTTTTTATGTCATGACGTTCGAATAACGTGACCATACTGTGGTCAGCGACATATTTCAGCAAATTATATAACATTACGTATAACAACCGGACAGCTTTGGTTTTTATCAACTACTCGCTGTCCAGTATTTATGTAATTTACTAGCAAACCAAAATGTTCCAAAACCGCCGATTATGATGGACTGTAACCGGGATTAGCTGTAGCAAACCTACAGGCACTATGTGTTTTTTGGAATTTTGGTTCTTGTCTTGTCAAGAAATGTGTTAATTTGTGTCATTGTGTGTATACTTATCCATACTTCAGTCTTTGAATTAAAATAATTTAACCCCATTTTCACCCCCCTCACTTTTTAAACTGGAATTAATGGAAGTTAGTGCCCTATTCATCCTTCCATCCTGAAGAAGGAAGCTATGGTAAAACTGACACCAGCTCCACTAGTGTGGTGTGTTTGGACCGTTTGGCCACAGAATCATATTTACGTCATGTGCTGCAGCAGACTTAATAAGTGGTATCCAGCATTAAAAAATGTATTTAAAAACTGGTATCAAACAAAGCTGTGTCCGAATTCAGGGGCTACATGCTTCGAAGGATGTGGTCTATGAAGGTGTAGTCTTTTTAGGCTGCGTTATGCAAAGCTCAAACAGAAAACTTTGTTACATGGGGTGGTCTGGCCTACAGATACTTTCCAATTTGTGTCACCAGCTGTTCCCGCCCTTATTCTTGGGAGTTTCTTAATACTAAGAATGCAAAGATTGTACTTGTGGTCTTGGCAAGATCAGTCTTGCTAACTTTGCTGAACTCCCAGGAGCTTGGGGTTTGGGACACATCCACTTTACTTCTAAACTGTTATCTTTGGGATATGTCCGGTGCATCCTTTGTGGGGCGGGGAAAGAGAGGGAACATTTCTAGGTCGTATTTGAAGGAAATTCTATCTTCATGGGGCCCATAGTTTTCGGGGCTCCTAGCAGCTGTCTACCTTGCCTAATGGTAAAGACCACCTCAACACTCAATCAGTCTTTTGTAAACCAAAAAACCTTTGTGGCATGCAGACCAGCATTACATTATTCTTACCGATTTTACGCAAACCAGATAGCGAGGTAAACAATTACGGAACAAGTAGAAACACTACTAAAGTGTGCTACTTTTTAGGCATTAGGGGGAACTGATACAGTCTATATGTTGCGCAATACTTTTATTTAGTATTTTCAGTCAACTTAGTGCAAATTTTAATATTATCATGGTATTATTTGTGATTATGAATTTAAAATTTGTATAGTCCTAGTGTTACTTCAGAGTTGTGCTAGCTACTTGAATGCCAGATATGAGAGCTTTTACTTTTTTATTCTTATTTGTAATAATTTATTTTGATGATATAACATATTATTATTTAACATTATTGTATTATATAATGTTTATTGTATAATACTAAGCATAGTTATTTCTCCAAGACTGAATACGACAAATACGTATAGAAAATGGACAGATGAATGTTACTTATTGTATTATTTATTGTGTTAATATTATATTAAGCGATAAACAATCTTTATTTTTCCCATCATTTGTGCGTTTATTTTGGCGCCGGCGGTGACAGAAACGCTCGCCTAAGGCCCCACATGGGGCCGCGGATTCCTCCTTCAAACAAATGCTATGTCAATGTGAAATACTGAGTTAAGTATGAGAAGCTAAGCTGCTTCTTTAAAGCAGTTCAGCTCAGAGCAAGTACAACTTGTGAGCCTCTCCTGCACTCTCTCCTTACTGCGTGATGGAGGACGGCTGTACCGCGTGCGGATTTGATTTAAAACGGCTGTCACGCAGATTGCACCGTCTGCATGTGGGACGTTCCTCTCATCAGCATGAAAAAACTGCTGAGAGCTAAATTGTGTGTCTCAATCAGGCGGAATTTTAATGAAGCTGAAGCTGCTGTTAAATGGGGTGTGGGGGTGATTCTGTCAAACACGGAGAAAGTGAGATCCCATATAGATCGTGTTGACAGCAATGGATATATCATTGCCAAACAGCCTGTCTTGTACAACAGAACTATACAACCCAACACTGTAGCATGGGAATGCACCTGAAGTCAAAAGAACTGCTCAGTGAGGGACCCTGGGCAGTGACAGTGTCGACCCTATCATCTCGAGCTGACGTGTGTAAAAATAAACACGCACAGGTGAGCGAACATTCATTACTATGTCACTGTAACACGGCAGTAAGAAGGAAGCCCGGAGTTCACGAGGGCATATCTGCGTGGAGGATGTGCTGACGTAATGCAGACAGTAATTTGACGTGAGCAGCATTGTCAAAAGCTTCAGGACTACATCTCAGGCTTAGACGACATTTCACGGATTCACAAACAAGCAGATGCATTACGGTTAACAGATTCCGAAGAGTGAGAGACTGATATCATACGACAAAAACACCCATTTATTACCCAGTCAGTTTCTGCTTGAAAGAGTAGAGTGAAATAAAATTAGCCACCAACTTTCATTTCCAAGTTTGTTGTGAAATATTGGATATTTGAATTCTGTATTCGAATGTCATGCCGTTATCTTTCATAGCAGAATGATTGTATTATTACAGTTATTACTAAAGGCCTCAATGATTAGAGAGTCTCCTCTCTGAGTAATGAACAGACACAAATCTTTCAATTAGGATGTGAGCTGTGTATGTTTAAACTGGCAGCCAGCATTAACCAGAACTCGGACCAGAATCATCTTATGGCAGCAGTTCATCTTTGCAATACATAGGCAGAGTATTATGTTTACACTTGGGTGAGGCAAAAAAATAATGTGTCTTTCTTATCTTATGTGTTAATGCATGTATATGACACACACATGACCTATTATTTTGCCAACGGGTACCAACAAATCTGTTACGCAAAGGAGCAAAGTGCCAGCGTAGAGCATAGCACGATTTTGACTCCGGTGTTTCGGGGGGGGGCACAGAATATGGAGCGATGGACAAATGGCCTGACCTTGCACTCAGACCCCAGGCTTCATTCTCACTGTATATATGTCTGTGTGTTTGTTTGTGTGTATAACCTGAAGGAGGGCATGGTAGGATATGCCTTAAGAGGCATTCTATTGTACCTATACTCGCTCGTGCAAATGGCAGATGAAGCATCATTCGTTCATTTTATTTCTGCTTCATTTTCAGGGAATCTCAGTGTCAGTAACAGAGATGCTGCAATGTCAGAACAGCAGTTTCTTATTTCAACTCAT
>JAODKE010029974.1:0-19705 GCA_026779605.1 Mormyrus hasselquistii
CCTGCGGCTTATAGTCGGGTGCAGCGTATATATGGAACAATCTGTATTTTCCCCCAAATTTAGCTGGTGCGGCTTATTTTCAGGTGAGCCTTATATACCGTAATTTCCGGACTATAGATCAGCGTCATCCCTTAAATCAGTGGTTCTCAATCCTGTTCCTGGCGTCCCACCTGCCAGAATGTTTTCATTCCAACACTACCTTTAATCAGGCTTATATGGAACTTAATAGGCTAAAGCTGGTTACACACCAAACGCTGCATGTGCTGCGCTTGCCGCAAGGCTTCTGCACAAAGAGTAGACGTGGTTTTCAAAACTCTCTCCAGTCATTTTGGCTCGTGACGATGTATATTCTGCATTCGAGAAGATTCTATGCTTGTGTGATATAGTTCTGGGAACTCGGACATGGACAATATGTTTTTTTTTTCTCCATTTCGTTTTCTGTGACCAGTTCAGTGCCTTGTTTCTATTGATCGCGCGACAATGCCAGCGCAGCGGTCAAAGTTCAACAAAATTCATCTGACCACAGAGCTCGCACAAGTTCCATGAGTGGTGCGCGGCACAGAACGCAGCATAGTGCATGCCGCGTTCGGTCTGAAACCGGCTTTAGCCTATTAAGGAGCATATAAGCCTGATTAAGGTAGGGTTGGAACGAAAA
Organism: Mormyrus hasselquistii; assembly: GCA_026779605.1. Taxonomy (NCBI): domain Eukaryota; kingdom Metazoa; phylum Chordata; class Actinopteri; order Osteoglossiformes; family Mormyridae; genus Mormyrus; species Mormyrus hasselquistii. The sequence continues at coordinate 656 of JAODKE010029974.1, forward strand.
CATTCTGGCAGGTGGGGTGCCAGGAACAGGATTGAGAACCACTGCCTTAAATAGAGCTGTCATGATTACTCAAACTAACCGTGCCTTCTTGATTACTCATCATTATGGCAGAAGGAAGACTGAGCATAGCAGATAAGGGTCCAAATAAAGAGTGAAAGGCCTCAGTTGTGTGGGAGTACTTCACGTTAAAAGTGAATGGAAGTGCAGTCATCGCAGAACTCACAAAAAATATTAGCATGACTGCAATGCAACAGCATCTTTAAAGAAGACATTCACAGACCCGATAATGCGTGGCTGGCCATAGATAATTGCAGTCTATGTGCCCTTCAGCCTCCTGCAGTAGCCTAATCTACCTTTGTCATCATTTTGACATAAATTTAGTTGAATTTGTTCGACAATTCCAGTAATTATCACTAAAATGAAGCCTTACTGTCCCTTGGCCGCATGATAAATAATGCAATACGTAGTCATATTTTTTTAATGAATGTATTCAGTAAGTTTGAATGATATTGATATGATGTTAGAACAAGGTCTCATTATGATATTTAAAATTTTTGCAATAAATATTGCAATGTTTATGAAAGGGGAAAAAAATACCCAAAAGAAGTTCTTTTTGACTATAGTTAATCTACCAATAGTGTTTGCCAAATAAGTTGGTGGTGTTGCCAACCATTGTGCCAACAGGCACAAAGCAGTGCTGTCAAGTTACTTACTTTTGCTCAATATGGTCTCTGTGGAATCCAAATTATTTCCATAGACCTGAAGACAATTGTCTTTTAGTAACTAGTTTGCTTTTATCCTTCAGTCATTTTTGTTAACATGGTGCATTTGTTAGAAATTTATCACTGAGTGAGTCAAACAGCAAGGATGAGTATGATTCTGATTTATTTGAAGAGTGCCTGCAGATCTCATGCAAATTCATTAGCTGTAAAATTTAGACTCTATTTTCCACATGTACCAGATAATGTCGAAATGGAACGAACATTAAGACCTTAAGTTTTTTTTTTTGTCTCCTGTACCACAATAAAGATGTTTTGGCGTAACATCGATGGTCTCAAATCAGCTGACTCGTGGTTCTTTTGACGTAACAATCACGTGCAAAAGATGCACTGTCAATATTTGCAGTGCACATTGTGCAGGCCTAGTTTTGAGGACAGCACATTGATGTACTGGGTAGCTCTTTGTGTGTGTGTGTGTGCTGTTCGCATGTTCTCCCCATGTGTGTGAGGGTTTATGGTACACTCACCGGATTCCTCCCACAGCCCAAAAACATGCAACTGAAGTGATTTGGAGTGCCTGAATTGACCATATGTGTGAGTGAGTTTGCATACCGTGCAATGGGCTGGCATCACATCCAGGGCTGGTTCCTGCCCTGACCAGTCGGAATATATATTGATTTTGTTTTATATATGTATATATTATATATAAATGATTACTTATCAAATTAACCTGTAGATTACTCAGTTTAATATAACTGGTAGTGACAGTGCAACTATTAAACCAGACTTTCAAAATCCAGAGAGCTTACTCAGTGTTTAGTATGCCTTCTCACGTTACCACTGAGTGTTTATATACTTAATAGTTTCTTTCTATGAGACTTATGCAAACTCTTGTTCAGTGCATTTTTCATCTATTCCCGAAATCATGGATACCGATGTTTAGCAGATGTGGCGCACTGGGGGAAAGGGTGTTATTTGAAGTTCTATTAATATTTTTGTACGATTATTTTTGCCCTGAAAGCTTCTGGTAAGTGGAAATTTATGCAGACTTTAATTGGTAGGAGTGTAAAATTACAGCTCATTTTGTATTTTAGAAGCGTCTAGAAATGTGTTTAATGGCAAATGGAAATACCTATCTGAATGTTGTGTATGTGTGATCTTGTTCTTTACCTTTGAGTAATAAAGAGTGACATATCAACTTCACTTCTGTCAGTTGAGAAATCCCCCCCCCCCATCCTTTGTCGTAAATGGTACAGTCCATACTCTGCTGTAACTTTCCACTCAGTCTGCTTTACAAAGAGGGGGATGGGTGTGCACAAGTCTGCGCTTGTGTGTTTTAATAAAGGTTTTCTTTACTGTGTTGTAAGAAAGTTAGAGGGGTTTGTGTGTGTGTGTGTGTGTTTGGCAGCACTTGTGATAAGTTAACAGTAAGTCTGGTATTCAGTGTGATAAAGGCTTGAAGTGTGTCCGTTTGTGTGTCTGCTTTGGGGGTGGACCAAATACTGCTGTGAATGTGGGATTGTGAAAATGCAAGCAGATATATAAGATTTTCTGCATAGTACTAATGAATCTCTCTTGGAGGGTGTGCTTATTTTACTTCCAAAATGTTTTGGATTGCTTCATCTTGGATCATTCAGAATGGTCTCCCACCAAACAATATTTGGTACAACCCTGTCTAAGCCATGCTCTCCAGCCGTTGCAAGTTCCTTTGTTCACCACAAGGCTTTTTGCACTTATTTCCCCATTTGTCCAACTGACAATGAAAATATCAAAGTTCTATATACTTACCGACAGCACTCAACGATTCATACCGCACCTACCGCTATATACAGGCATGCAAAAATATGGTATTTGTCTTAATTATGCTGATGATTGTATTATGATCTGTTGTCGAAAGACTGGATATTTTATGCAACATTATGCTTTTGTCGTATGATTTAAAGTTAATACATATTTTTATTTCTTAAGTAATCTTGAGCAAAAATTAGACATGCTTTTTTGTTCTTTTAATTCAAATGAAAGTATTTGCTCATTGAACTGGATGGAATTATGGGTGATTGACTTCAGCCTTGTCTGAAAGTAAATGTGTTCCCTTTAGTACAGTCATATGAGTACTTTGGACTTCACTTGTACTTTTTTTGTTGGAGATGTAGAATGACAGTTTGCGTGTGATTTTGGGTAATGTTCAATAGGATTCTGTTTTCCTTGAGTTGTTAAAGGTAGTGGTTGAAAGTCCATTAGTAGGAGCTGTGTACGTCTTAAATGGTATCTGGCAAAATAAACGTACGTTTCAAACGGAGTTAGGGAGAGCAAACAAAATAAACAAAACCTTTGCTTCCTTCCTGTAACAAGCTACATCAGAATTTTTTTTTGTCTCCACATTTGCCTGTGATCAAATAAAGTTAATAGTCTTGAATGGTTAATGTTATAGATTAGAACAGAGGCTTCCAACCTTTGTTACAGTAAGAGCTACTTTTACAAAGAGAGTAGTCTGCGGCGCTACTGTGCTGGGGGCGGAGGCCCTCAGTATGCGCTGCTAAGTGGGGGAGGGGTGTTGTCAGGATGACTGAATTATTGTCACAATCGACTAGGAATGTCTTAAACATTGACCTGTCGATCACAATCGACCAGTTGACAACTACTGAGTTGGAAGAGGCGAGAATGTAATTTGGTTGATTTATCTGGTCAAGTTTGGCTGAAAGATTGCATGTTAGCAGGATAAGATGTTTTGGGTTTGAGGAGCAGTTGTTGCTTGAGCTGGTGTCTCCATTTTTGAACTGTTCTGTATTTTCAATCGCAACTTCTTTATTTTAGTACTGATGGTCCTTGAAAGCGCTTGGCCTCTCGACACAGTGACCTTCACTTCTTCTGCCCCTCCTACCCCCATACACACTACTCTGAAGGAGAAAACCTGAGACAAATGTGCTGGAGGCTCCTGCCTTACATTAGCTCTGTGCTCAGAATCACAATCACTATGTGCCTCGCCTTTGCTTCACGGTTAGCTAGTATGTCCCATTTATCAGCACAGCAGACTTTGTTCTGCAGTAGCTATGCGAACTGCGTTCCCTGAATACGTTTTGGTCATCCCCCCCCATCAGCAATGATAAATAGATGTCTATTTATAAGCATCCAACTGGTTTGGTTATAGCCCTAATTTATTATGGTTAATTTAGTTAAGATTAAAGATGGCTTATAAGTCAGGTGCAGCAATTGCAATTGAGCAATTACTAGTTCAGTCACACCCAGTATGAATAACCTACTGCGTGTCTGTATTTACAACGTCCTCGATATATAGTTATTTTGAATGATTTAATGTTAATACATAAATGATTTCTTACGAATTCTTAAGCAAAAACTATGCATATTAATATATGTATAAAGATATACAATAGATGTTAGATCCTCTAATATGTGTGGGGAGGTGGCTGACAGTGGTAAAGGGCATTTTGGGACTGTGGTTCATAGTCGTCCCTCGACCTTGCTGTGGTACTTTGGTTGGCTGTGTTACAAAACAAAACTAGTCCAATTCCACATTCAAAGTGACACTCAGGCTCTTTTGTATTTACTTATTTTTGCCTGTTTTATTAGATATTCTTTAATAGTGCTTCTGTTGATATTTTCTTGGGTGACATGCAATAACGCTGGTTTGGAGAGCCAGGAAATCAAGGGAAACTGTACAGAGGGAGCTGCTGTCTGTAGCTTGTGCACTCGGATGATCCTATCTTCAGGCAGATGGGGTTACTCAAAGTATGTTTATTTCCTATAGTTCATCCATTTTTGCAGCCATACCTTTTGCAGAATACAGGTTAGGTGCTTTGCTGAAGTCTAAGGCTCATAACTCGACATCATGTTTGTTACGAGTGTAGGTCTACATTTTGCTGTTTGCTATTCCTTAAAATAGGCATGATGATTTTTGAGTTTCTCCAGAGGTGGTTTATAGAAGAGTGCAATCCTCTGCTTCACTTAGTCATCCTATATTTAACCAAAAAAATACCGTGCATTATCGATTCAGGAAAGGAGAGACCATTTTTGCGTTCAATAGATTTGCTACTTATCAATTGGAACTGCGTTTTATCCTCCCTCCTGCTGACTTACAGTGGAGGTTTTGCTGTAATTCTCACTTGTCTCTTGCAGTTTTGGTCCTTGTGGATTTGGCTACTTGTAGGTGTTCTTCAAAATATTCCAGATTTATTGCAGACTTATGTTAAGTCCTTTAATTTCTCACCAATCCAGTTTGCTAACCTGAGTTTAATTAGTGCAGTTTTGCATGACATCGTCTGAAGCCGGAATTTGATGACAAGTTTTTGTTTGCTATTCCAATTGACCATTGAACACCATACTACTAGACACCTGTGCAAATGTCTCTATGTCCTGTGGAGACACAAGTGGTATAACTAGCTAAACTCTTCGCATTTCAGTGAAGGTATGAGAAGTGCTAACAATATCCGAAACAAGACTGCTCAACTTGTGTCTTGTAAGACTGTGGTTCAGCAAATTTTTTGGTTTGTCTACAAAATCTCTCTGCAGAGGTAAACCAATCTGATCGATTTGATTTTAGGGGATCTTGTGTTTGGCTTAAGCAGGGCCCTCAAGATGCCGTTGCCATCTCGGACTACAGCTGACGAGCTCTGGGCTAGAGAACACACGTGAACATTACGTAATATCTGCCCTTTGTTGCTGGGTGAATTTTGCAGCTAGCTCCACTGATTTGCTGGATGGAAATAACCAATGAGAGCATAGGGGAATGTATAAGAGGGAGGAGTTGTGAGCTGTAGGTGTGGCTGTTCTGCAATGCTTTCAAATGTTTTTAGCAGGGTTTTGAGTTCATGAGGCTTATTGATGGATAATTTAACATTTTATTCAGACATGCAGCTGAACAGGAGTATAAATTTGTTTTTCCCTAACCTGTTTCATATTCTCTGGCTAACCTTGACTCAAGTTTAATTCTGATCTTGAGTAATTGGAATAAATTTTTAGTATCCTTTCTTACTAAATTAATTCACTTATGTAGGGGTAATAAAAAATTCTCAGACAGCGTGTTCTGGGGTGGGGTTGAAAAAGAGAAGCTTCTAGAAAGACCCAATGTAACATTCAATGTATTTTGACTCCCCCTGGTGTTGGCAATTTAAAATTACATCAGTTTATTTATAAAATATAAATATATATATATCTATCTTTTGGCTTATAAATTGATCACCAAAACAATTGAACTTGGTTTGCTCTCTAGTTCACTTTGCATAGTTCTGCCTTATTGTGTAAATTCTGGTTACATGGAATGACAGACGACCTGCTTTCCCCTCTCGACCAGGTGGAAAAAATGGAAGTTGCAGTAGCAGAGGAACCCCAAAAGAAAGTGTTTCGAGCACGAAAAACGATGAAAATCAGTGATCGGCAGCAACTGGAATTCTTGCATAATTCCCTTCCTTCCTCTTCGACCGTTACTGCAAGCAGCACCTCCCATCCCTCACCTCCTCTGGTGAATGGAAACCATAGAGGGGAAGATCACCCAGACTCTGAGAAAGAGAGACAGAGTCCCACTGACAGCGGCCAAAAAACAAGTCATGCTGCCTTCCCCACATCTCGCTCCCCCTCTCCCCTAGCACTCTCGCTCTCTCTATCCCCCTCCCCACCTTGCCATTCTTCAGAGACGAAGGCCCAGTCTCCCCTGACCTCAACTCCACCACAGTCACCAAAAGATGGAGAGAAAGAGGAGCAGCATAAGGAGGCTTCTGCTGTTAGTGAAAATGGGAAAAGAGATGAGAAAAGTGAAAGGGGGGAGCTAAAGAAGGAAGGAGAAGCGGCTGCATCACTTGTCAACAACAAAAAGGTTTGTTGATGTTTTTAATAGGGGGGTGAAAAGTTGGTTAGAAGAATGGCTTGCGAGGGGCCTTGTAAATTTGTATTTTAGTAATGCTACCTAATTATGAAACTGACTTCCCCAATGCTGTTCATTTCAGAATGGCCACGCCAAGCCTGATAAACCGTCTAAGGGTCCTTATGTAGGCCTCACAGATTCAACTCGGAAGACACGAGAAAAACAAACCACAAAGGACAAAAAATTATCCAAGAAGCCCATGGTTACCGAACCCCCCTTGGCAACAGATCCTCTTGAAGATGATAAAACTACCAGCCTCCCTTTGAACACCCCCTCACCATCTTCATCCCACACACCTGAGCCTGATCAGGAGGTGAAGGAGGGATTTCTGGTCCTTAGTGAAGAGGATGAAAATCAAGCAGAAAGGGATGAAACCAAAGAGAAGGAAGTGACTGAAGAGCAAAAAGTGGAGAAAATGGAGGTGGACACTGAGATGAGTGGCTCAGGACAGAGTAGTGATGATCCCCATGTTTCCTCCTCCTCTCCTACACCGTTGACTTCAGGTATATAAAAGAAGAGTTCATGTCACTCAGTGGTTCACCCGTTGACCCTCTGAATATTTGATTTAAGGGTTGTAAGCAAGGCTAGGTCTGAGCAAGTTCTGCCTGCTAGTTGCCCATTTTCGTGATGTTTGTAAAGCTTAGACCTTGTCAGTCTATTAAAATTTGTGATGTGCAAAACAGTGCTTGCAAGTAGCTACTTGCATGTTCATCTATATACTGAGTGTCTGATTCTGTTGCATATCAAACACAGCTTCTAGAACTCTCGAATCTCTTGACTTGTATAACCTCGATAGTCTGCCTGCTCCAAACTCAGTCACACCATCATTCAACCGGCAGGTGAGGACTGTGAAGTCCAGGTAGGATTGAAGCGTGTCTTGTCCAAAGACACGTCAACAGATGGAAAGCTGGATGTGGTAGAAAGAGGAGGCAAGAGGCAGAAGGTTGATGGCGAGGAACTTGAGGCCCAACTGGAGCTGAAAATCAGTGCAGATGCAGGCCGCCGACTAAAGCTTGAGAAGGTGTGTTTACGATTGGTAGAGGAAACGTCATTTGTTTTTCTCTTCTTTTGTGTTCATTTGTATTCCAGTGAACCGAAATACACGGTATAATTCTGCCCCACCCACTCCTTTGCTGAAGCGGTTTCTTCCTCCTGTATGCAGGTGGTGCAGCAGCTCGTAGAGGAACAGCTTCGAGTCTTGCAGCTCACTGTTTTTGACAGAAGCCTGCAGGAGCTCAGGGAGAGGGTGGAGAAGATGGACTGTGCCACGAAGCATCAGCACACTCTCAACACGCTACAGGTATCGGCAACATCTTGCTTGCCTATAGCACTAAGTCCGCAGGATAGGGCGTACTTAGTGTAGTCCGATCATTGTAGAGAAAGAGAATGAGCACCTTGTCACCCTATGCAGTCTGCCACTTAAGCCCTTCACCCAAGCCATTACGCTGGTACTTTTTGTATTGTCAACTTTTTACACACAAAAAGTGTGTCTGACATCACACGTAACTGACCATTCACTATGTCATATGTCCCTTGAACAGAAAATTAGCTGTTTTTGGTCTGAGATATTTCTTAACACTTTTCTAATTTGTTCTGTGCCAAGAAAAAATACAATTGCCTTGTATATAATCTGTTTATATAATTTCAGCGTATTAGTTATTAGCTAGCTGTGATCCGCATAGCACAGGGATATTAAAGATTGTTTTTCAATTTTTTGGACAGGAGACTGTATGCTGTGTGCTTTTTCAACACTGATGGTTTGCTTTTTATTTACGTGTTTTATGCTCATGACTTTATTTAGGCCAAAATTGCTCGACTGGCCAAGAAATTTGGAGCTGCCAATCAAACCAAAGAGAACGTCAAAAAACCTGAGGTGAGTCTGTGAGAAAAGCAACCGATCAGTAGGGAGTCATGCTCAGTATTTTGTATTGAGGGTTTTTTTCTCTTTTAAAAATGTATTTTGTAGAATTGCTCCAAGTGAGACAAGATTGTAACTGCAATATAATAATATGCTGATCAGCAAAATTGCTAGTAAGTATTTTCTAGGAAAATTATTAAAATGTGTATGCCAAACCTCAGAAGTGTGGAAAGAATATTGAGATTTGTGTAGGAAAGCTATGGGCTGAGTGTTGAAATTTTATATTTTATTTGCACATTGTTTAAAAATTTGGTTCTTTCAATTTCTTAAGGCATCAGCACATTACATACAGATTGTTTAGTTTTAATTTAAGTTCTTAAAATTTTTTGTCTTGCTGGGTAGTGGAGTCTGTGACACAACAATAATTGAATTCCATGAAAGGGGAATAGATATGGTTTTGGGACCAAGTCATGGATGGAGATCTAGGACTGATCAAATCTTGAGAGAAATCACACCATAATTAAAGCAGCGCTACATGGTGGTATCTAAGAGAAGGGCAGCCATAGACTTTTTTCTTTTTTTTTTAACACAATAACTCAATGTATTTTTGGATCTCTTTCAAACATTGAAGACACATTTTGAGACGCAAACAAAAACTGAAATAATGCCACACAAGAGAAGAGCACCTACAGATTACATTTGGTCTTGTTAACACAGGAACAGAAGAAGTATGACACTTTTTTACAATTTTACAAAAACATGAAATAGATGAAAAACAATATGCAATTTCATTTTGAAACGGATTACGTGAAAGCTGAAAAAGCGCCACACCGTTGCGGCGCCTGAGAGGACTGCCTCAAAGCTACACAAAGCTGGTTTTTGTGGGAATCGTGTAGAGGGACTAGATATTGTACAGGTTGGGGTGTAGGAGGAGAAAGGATTCACTGGGTGCGGGGGGTCACATGGCTGTCTTGGGAGTACATTGTTGTCGTTCCAACAGCATCTAGTTATTTTTCCCCCTATTATCCATCCTAAACACGAAATATTTTATTTGACGTTTCATTCATTTTCCTTTTGCAGACCCATTTGTCCGAAATGGTGTACAAGTGAGGAAAATTTTATTAGAGCCAGTTTATTAGGTATAGGCAAACCCAACAAAAAATCTCGTCCAAAGAACAACGGAGCAGAGATGCTGCCTCTCTGTAAAAAGGAAACTTGCATAAAGTGTCCATTCATAGTTGAAAACTCAGTAAAGTTATGAGAATCACGATATAGCAGTACGTAAGACTATTATCAGACATCCCATCTTAGGGATATTGATTCAGGGTTGCCAACTTTGGTTAGCTGGCTGGCGTGAGATTTTCAGTTCGCGAAAAGTCTGCTCACGCATTTACATGTATATGTAACAGTTTTATTGATTGTCATTTGTCTGTAGGGTTTGCAAACTACCCCAACACATGTAGCTAATTTCATGTTTATAATGTAATAATTTAGATTTGCCATAAGAATTCTTGTGGGAGTGTGGAAGTCAGAAAGAGTAAGAGTCACGCCAGATGCGAGAGGAGTTGACAACCCTGTCATCCGGCAGGGCGGGGGGTACTGGCCAGTGCTTGACTGGTATTACGATAATGCCGTGTGTGTGTATATACACATATATTACCGACTTGGGGTAGGCAACAAAATTTGCTGACTGGGGCTAGAGAGTGGTAAAATTTGGGACGCGGTTGCAGAGGTAAAACTTCTTGCCGGTTAATTTTACCGCCACCAAATAGTGAAATGACAGATTTCTGTATATTTCACTACTTTGTCTCAAAGGATGTCAATCTACTCAATATATCTTGATCTAAAAACTCAATTTATCTTCTTTTTTTACCTTGGCTAACTTGCTTTTAAAACACTGAGCAAATAAATTTATTACCGTAAAACTCGTAGTATTCGGGCTAAGCATTTTCGGATGATTTGGTAGCTCTAGTGTTTCCTTGCTTTTAATAATATAATAAACAATTCAGTTTTCGTCAACTTGTTTTATAAGAATTTTTCTTTCTACTGAAGATGATACTGCAGTGCCACCTTGTGAGCTTTGTGTGAATTGTGATTAGTTTTTATGTTACATCACCACCTAGTGGTGAATTAAAATTAAACTGTCGTTTGGGGAGGCTTAATATTGTCATTTTTGGTGGTCAGTGAATAGCTGAAGATATCCAAATCTGCGTCCAATAAGGAACTTAGAAAATATGTTGTTGTTTAATGGGACTAAAGTTAGCTAAAGTGATTTCCCTATGCCTTTGCTGTTAATTTATGTGTTTGATGGGACTGTATACTGTACACAACATATGAAAACAGGTGCCTACGTGCAAAAGGGGTAATTGTCATAAGGTGTAAGGAAACGATATATCATGAAGCCAAGTCAGTCCATTTTTTGTTAGATGATCTGTGATTTATCATGCTTTCATTTTAGGTCTCATCCACTGCTTCCGCTACTCCCTCTGCTCCCACTACGTCCGTTTCCACACCAAGCGCCACTCCCGTGTCACGGTAAGAGTGCAGATTTTGTTTTTTTTTTTTTAGCCATTTGTTATGGTTATTCAACAAAGCAGGTTGGCCTAAGATGTAATGTAAGCATATAACCTGCATCTATGTTCTACTGCAAAGATTTGACTTGCATCTGTTAGTCCAATATTATACTGTACAGGTATCTATCAACTCGCATTTGCATCTGGGATGGGGCCACTGGATGCAAGTCAATTTGGGCATATATTCACAGTTATAGGGGAGAGGCAAGGCATAAAGTACAGTACTGTAATATCTATACAGTACTACAACTTTACAATTAATCAAATTAATCAAAACCAACATTCAGAACCTCGAATCGATATAAACTTGCCCTTGTCTGTTCCTTTTTTTTTTTTTTATTATTATTTTGTTAATACTTAAACAAAATGTTAATAGTTTTTCCTGTGTGTGTTCATGTCCTGTCCCCTTACTACCATATGTATTGTCACGTGACCCGCCCCATCTAGTCTATGAATGCTGCATTCAAGTCCTACTCGGAAGATCCGACTAGGGAGTTGGGAAATCATAATTACAATACGACGCCTGTTCAAGTGAAGACGATAAGAAAGCTATATGCTTTGTCTTGCTATATTTCTTATTCCTCCAACACCAAAATGCATTCACAGCGTTAATTGAAATTCTTGTAATCCCTTGCTCAGCAGGTAGCAGCTACATATCAGACAAAAACCTATCAATTTTATTTCACGATACACTGTTTAATAAGCATCTCCTCAACATTCAGAACAAGTCAGAGTTCTGCAATAACACGTATGTAATTCAAAATAAGGGGAAGATGCATGGGGAAGATGGTGGCGCAGGAGGTAGTGCTATCGTCGGCAACTAGAGGGTTGCAGGTTCGAGCCCTGATTCCTCCTGACCCCATCAAAGTGTCCTTGAGCAAGACACTGAACCCCAAATTGCTCCCGGTGAGCAGGTTGGCGCCTTGCAGCATTGTATACCTTGCTCGTGGTCTGATTATTGTCAGCAAACTTATAGTAATCAAATGCTCTGCTTACAGTGTTCATTTTGGATCTTTTATACATAACATATGGGGAAAAAAATTCTTTCCTTGCCTACTTTGCCTTGCAGTCACCCATCTGCTTCTGACTAGCTACCTGAGACTAATGCTGCATGCACAGAAAACATGACAGGAAAAATAAAGTAATTTTCTCTCAATTATGGATATAGAATCAACGTTTATGAAACTGCCAAAAATCAGCCAATGAAATGCAGCACTGAAACTACAATAAGCTATATTTTCTGTACAGTAGTGTACTGTATCATAGTGTGTTTATTAAGATAAGAAGATCTCTATTTATCCCAAGGGAAATTCTTTTATTTTAAACAGTGCAATAAGAGGAATAAAGATGAGACAGTAAAGAGCTTAAAAGTTTAATAGCGTAAAACAGAATTACATTACATTATTATACGTGTTATAGTAAATTATACACAGTTGAGTAATTTGTGCATTACTGTAATTAGAAAAGGGTTTTAAACAGCTGTACTGTATTTTGAGTCGGTAAATAGCTACTCTATCCGTTTTATTACCTTATTCTCATGTAATAAATATACAAGTGTCAATTACATGGTAATCTGCCTGAGACACAAAGAAAACAAACTTATTATGATCTGCCTTTCATTAGAAAAAAATACCCCAGCTTTAATAGTTGAGCATATTCACAGTACAAACTTTGTCAATGAAATATGAGGGCAAAAAAACAAAATAATTTTAATACTTGAGATTCACTCTATCGTGATATTGTTTTGAGATCATATCGCCTACACAGTATCCTGCTGCAAATAATGTAAATATCAAATCACAACACTTTATAATAAAAAGAAATTGGACTTAAGTTTAAAGAAGAATAAGAGACAGAGGTTGCACTACGAAATTAAAAGGTGCACAGTAGAACACTGGGAGGTGCGAAAGAAGATGTGACGAAATATTTTATTGTACAATAAATTTCTTCTTATGCAGTAAAATAGCATGGTATAGGTACTGCATCTTTCATATCCGCTTACTGTATTGTAGCTTGTCTATCACAAGTACTTTATTATGTGCATGCTGTATTACAAGTTAGTGCACTGTGGGTCATTACACGGCTGACAGGGCTGCCCGTTCTCCTGCACCTGTTACACTGAGCGATACACACATACTGTGTCCAATGTCAGGCGTCTCAATGTGTATTAATTGGTATGGACCTGACGTAAATATAATCGTGCGTTACATGACAGGACATTATCGATGGATACCTGTATGTTTTTACAACTGTTGTACAACAAAACATTCATGTTTTTTGTAAGTGGAAGGGCTGAACACCTTTATAAAAATAAGCACTAGTACAGAATGCAAGCATTTTTAAAAAATATTTATTAGGTACCTCAAACCAAACCAAAATTTACAGTGCCGCTGCTGACCCTGAATCCTGTAGATTATATGTCACTGATATTTAGTATTTCCCCTTCATGACTAGCCAGCTTTCATTCTCCTGTACATGACAACTTCAAATTCTGTACATGACAGACCATTGGCAGGCGTCAAACTCCAGGTCTGCAGGACCTTGTTTTGTACTGACGGTGTTTTTTAGAAAATGAATGCATCAATTTGAAAAATCATTTTTTCAAGTTTAAAAAGAAAAAACTGCTATTCTTAACTTTTCCACATGAGGGGGCACAACAGCACAGAAGGAATGTAATATTTAGAGGCAGTATCTGATTCATAATGCTGAGAAACAGAATTGCTTGCAAAGTCAACCCAGTGGACAAAAAAAAAATGAATTGCTGGCTGGACTGAAGGATGTGAAATCCATGTTTAATCATAGTCAGGAGAGCAGTGGTGCTGCTTTGAAACCTTGCTACATATGAATGCTAGTGAAATGGAAACATAAACGACTTTGTGAGGGCTGTGGTGTTTATTCATTCCCACAAACCTGTAGTGACTCACGACTGAATTTGCATGGAATAGTTGCCGCCTCACTGGAACTGAGACCGAATACACAGATTGCAAGGAAATTTTTGTTTGTTTGAAGAGTTTTGGAGTCAGTCAACTGTGGTCATTTACAAAAGTTTAGTTTTTTTAAATGACTAAATATTCATTTAATAAGTAATGGCATGTGAATTTGTGTGTGTGTGTGTGTGACATCATAGTCTGATTATGCAAAGTGTAGAATTCTAGATACATGGCAAATGTTAATTTGCAGACAAAATCGCTGCTAACAAAGATGCACTAATTGGCTCTTGTTAGCCAGAATGTAAATGTAGACCGGCTCAATTTGTTAGGGTAATAAACTAATGTCCTCCTTTTGCCCTTGCTTTTAACAACATTGAGTATTTCTACTATGTCTATGTGTGTATTGTACAGTATACATCTCCTACAGTGTGTGGCTGTATGTTTAAACATTGTTCCATAGAGGAGTATTTATTTTTCCCTTGTCTGATTTTTGCACAGTGAATTTGGTCATATTTTTCTGTGGCTTGCAGTGTATAGTTTGAATCGCACAATGTTGATGCTGTTTTGACTGCAAGTTAATCAAACTCACCTTTGTTCCATTTGTAAATAATCGTGCCAGACTATGGCTGGACTTGCCCAATATAAATATTTCCTACCAGTGTAAACTTATCAGTATACAGTTTTTAAAGAGTCAGCCCCATTCCCCAGTCGAGAAATGTCTGAAGACCTTCTGATACTGTACGTGTCAGGTTTTGTAAGTGGAGTGTCACTGTTGCTCATTCCTCCCAGAAGTGTGTGTTTTTTCCCTCCAAAAAAAAAATTCAACAGCACGTTGTAAAATTATGCAGAGTGTCAATTAACAGGCCCTAGAAAAAAAGATCTGCAGACCTCTCTCGCTTCCAATGATGTTAATGTATTATTCCTCTATCAGAAAGTCGCTAGGCGACAATTGAATATGTGCTGGAGTAGCACAGTGGAAATGACTGCTCACTAAGAACATGAATGCTCATCTCAGGTTTCCCAGAAACTGTATGTGATCCTCAAGCTTTCTGGAACAGTGTTTGGTAGATGAGTCATCATGTACCATGGCCAGCATGAGTCTGGCAGTATCTGGCGAAACTCACACGCCTCATTCCATACTAAGAGTGATTAGGGCAGGCTTGGGCAGTTATTTGGCGTGGAGGGGCAAATCCAGGCTTCACCATGTGAAAGGCCATTTTTTTAATGATTATTTTCATGTACAATGGAAGCTGCAATAGTCGACTTGCTACATTTTTCTATATATTTATTAACTCAAATAATTCAGTTAAAGATTTCTGGGAGTTATCCATTGTAGCCAGTAAAGATAACAACATGGGCTGGATATAGACCGACCTGGCTTTGGCCAGGTCTGGATTAGAGAATATTCTGCTGCATTTGGAACTAATTTTCCATTAAAGGCATGATTAATCACTTTCTTCTGTACCAGAAACGATCCTCCCCTGACTTGAAGTTGAAGCACAGCTGGGTCGTGTAGCAAGGGAACAATCACAGCACATTAGCAAGTCTGTATCTGACGTTTTGCAATATTCCAAGTCCAGGCATAAAAAGACGGCAAGAACCTGAACGCGGGTATGTGTGGGGCAGGTTGCGTGGAATCGTCTGAACACTGCACATTACGGAATGTCATTTTTGATTGCCTGTCAAGCGTAAATCAGAGGAGGTCATCGATTTGGAGATCCACTTTTTTCTGTCAGGAAAAGAATGAGTGAAAGTTTGTTTTTTCTTCCTATGGCTAAACAAGAAAACGCTTAGCTAGAAATGCCTGGGACAATATCAACAATCTTCGCTAATGCTTTAATATTAACGCCACCTTCATAATTACTTCAGCATTCATTATGTGTTGTTTGAACATTCGTTGCATCTTCACAATACATTTATAGGTAGCTTGGAAGTGTAGCATCCTAACATTTTAACAGCTTTAATATACGTTAACAAACATATGATGACAAGCATTATAATCATGTTTGTCATTAATATATATTAAAGCTGTTCCGGTGTTAAGGTATAACTTCCGTGCTGCTTATTTTTGTCAAAATTTATCTATTTCAATTGAGACATTTTCCTAATAGCATTTTTGCTGAAGTTGCTTTTCCATAAACATCCGAATAGAGCATTTATCCAAAAGACCTGACGTTGACAGTGATACAATATGAATCTACAGCTCAAAAAAAATAATTAATATCCGGTCAAGAAGGGCCGCATAAGCTGACCAAGCAGGAAAAGAAAACTGGTACCGCCGTGCCAGAAAGCCGGTCTCAGCAGGTGCCTGGCTCATACTCAGAAATAGTGGGAAAGCGGTTCAGGCAGTCACCAACCGCTGTTGAGAAGCTGTTGAGCAGCCTTGAAGCATTTTTATTGCGGCCTTGGGGGGGTCACGGTCTGCAGGGCCACGCGGTCCCGCCCCATGCGTGTGAAGTTCACAGTGCATTCAGGAGTGTGAGCCAGAGCGAGGGCATATGCGTGGAACAGGATCACCCCTGTTGTCTGCAGTCGAGTCGCAGGCTTTTATCCCGCCACTGAGTATCAGAGCGCCGTTTTACCAGAGGCCATTCCACCAATGGGCTTTGATCTTGGCCTCAGCACTCTCCTGCTCTGCCTCTGTGCAATAAATACATTTCCCTGCTTTTGTTCAGAGCATATTCATTATGGCAATCTAACATTCTCTTAAATTTTGGTGGAGATGTTTGTTGTTTAAGGAAGTTCAGCAGCATTGTAATGCAACTGTTTGGACGACATAGAGGTAGACGGGCAGTAAATGTCTGATGGGCTACAGATTAAATCTCAGTGAGGGGTACTGCTGTTGTACCATTAGTGGTTTACTGAAAAAAACAGCAAGGCTGTTAGTTACTTTTGTGCATGATTAATGAAACTGTCTTTGTCCTCTTTATACAGTAGGGCTTTGGTGGTGAAATCCAGCTGTTGTCTTCATTATAATTAATAAATGTACATATGAAATTCTGCTGCTTCCCATAAATTTTAATTCCATCCCTTTTTGCCAGCAGCCCAAGCAGGACAACTGCAGAGTCCAGACAGGCAGCTCAGAATCAACCTGCGAATCCTGTCAGCTCCACAGGTGAGTGACCGTGTCCCTGTATGCTCTCTGCCTGCCAGTCTCCCCTTTATGCTGCTTTTTCCCCTCCCTATAGCTGCAGGTTTTTTTAATAGGGCGTTCTTAAAATGCGTGTACTGAAAATCCTTTTCATCAAAAGGGAAATTACTATAATTCAATTAAAGCTACATTAATGAGGCAGGAACCCTTTGAAGCTGAACTCTGGCGGCTGACACACAATACGCCTACAAGAGTGTGGCCTGAAACCAGTTGACAAGTTTTTGAATTATAGCCAAGACGGAGAACAAATTTTAAGAAAGGGAGGTGGCGCAAATGGAGAGAAGGAGATTTTCTGAAGGAGTAATGGGCCTTCCCAGAATGCACAGCGACGGTGAAGTCGTCTTGTTCTGAGTAACTCCAGTCTCCTGTCACTGGACCCCTATCGCCCATTCCGCAGCAGCTACCAGGGCGTACCATTGGTCAATCTTGTGGCTTAAGTAGGTTACGCGGGTCACCCTAACTGCTGCACAGTGCTGCTGATCGACAAATTGTTTATTATTATTTCCATGAAATAATAATAATTATTAATAAAAAACTTAAGTTTCCAATAAAATTCTACATATGAATCCTCAGATGGAGATTTGTCTGGAGGAGAGTAATTTTTTTTTGTAGTTTTGCAGGTATTTACAGAACCAATGGAAATGATTCTCCCCTTGTAGTTGCCTGGCAAAAGATGTGTAATGGTCTGCTCTGCTCCACGCTGCCCCCTGGTGGATTTCGTTTCTCTTCTGTATGGTCCTAAGCAGACCTTGTTCGAGTGTGTCCTACACTTTTTAAATTCATGATTTTTCTCACCTCTAGCCTGTCCAACTGAGTCCAAATCCCCCTCAACCACAAGCCTACTCGCCTCCAGTGCAGCAGTTCCAGCACCTGTCGTCTCGCTCGTCACAACGTCGGCAGCCTCCAGCACCGCTCCATCTGCCTCTAACTCGGCAACCGTCACTTCCCAAAACCAGCTGGGAGCACTGATGCTGAAAGCCGCTCCAGCAAGCGGGATCGTGCCTCAAAGTAGCCCTGGATCCGCACCCCAAGCAGTTCCCCTGCAGCCCCTGCTCATACAACTCCCCCTGACAGTCACTAATGCCCAGGGTGGGGCCATGGTGGCCAACCACAGCACTGGTGTAGAACTCTTCCCTGTCACATCCCTGGCAGCAGTGAGCAGCAGCAAAACAAAGACGACCACTACTTTCATTCTCCAGAAGAGTGCCCCGCCCACCTCTGTGCCACCCCTGACCCCGATACCGTCGATCGCGGTGGCCCGCGCCGTTCCGCCCGGGGGGAGTGGAATCGTGAGCACGCCAGCCTCCGGTGTGTCCGTCTCCTCCGCGCGCACGCCCACACAGGCCATCTCTGTGGTGGGGGTGACCTCGTCGTCGTTCGCGTCCTCTGGGCCAGCCGCCACCGGAGGTCAGTCTACTGGGTCGGCTGCTTCGGGGCCGACGATGGCCTCAAAAACAGGTACGCATATGTGACGATGTTAAATGGTGCTGAAATTTAGGGCCAGACTCTGTGCTTTTTTTTAACACACCAAGTAACACATTTAAGCAGTTGTCGTGCCCCATTTCCCCATTACTTGAAGGACAACATTAAAAATATTGTTGCAGTTTTATTGTTGTGAGCCATCAGTTGATCATTTCAGTTAATTCAACATTTACCTGGGTTTGGGTTATTTTTCTTTGTTATTTCTTTACTGAAAGCCTTTGACCGCACTCCCTTAAATGCCTTTTCTCACCTGGAATAAAACCTTTGTCCTCTGGGGGGGGGAAAAAAGAAAAAATGATTGGAATTATTATAGTCCTATAATATTGTTTGTGTGTGGTGATTTGACAAAACCATACATTGTGAGGTAAAACCAGAATCTGGTCTAGGAGCTAGGGTTAAGGAGATATTAAGTTTCTAGCTCATACCTGGGCAAAAGCAAAAAAAGGTAAAGATGTTTTCACA
>JAODKE010031818.1:0-14503 GCA_026779605.1 Mormyrus hasselquistii
ATTAATTAAAAGTCAGGTTAATAGCAGGTTTTTCTACAAAATAGATAAGCGACAAGACTTTTGTCAGGGACTGTAGTAGAAAACCAGAAATAGTAGAGTAAAAATTAATCTTTGTATTACAGTAGCTTGCCATTTACAGCCATTGAGAACAGCACACACTTCAGTGAACAGCTCATTTTCTTAGGACGATGATGTGGCCAGTGGGCACACAGCTGACATGAACAAGTCTTACAATGAATACATGAGATTTTTATCCTGAAGGGAGCTTAGTTATATTAGTTAGTTTTGTTTTGTGTGTGGGGTTTTTTTTTTTTTTTTTTTTTTTTTTTTTTACAGCCATAGAGGACTATTCTTAGATGACGTAAGATGCCACACTACATCCTAAAAAAGCTGTACTCAAGTGATTTACATGGCAATGGATATTTATAAGTCACTGGCCGAAAATAAGAGGATTTCTTTGTGCTCTTGAATATTTTATGTTCTTGACTTCCGTTGTCTTTGAGTCTTAAACGTTATTTATGGTATGATTATGAACCTGGCTGCTGTCTTCGTTTCAACCTGTTCTGCAGTACCCAAAGTAGACTCTGTTACCTGTAAATGTTCGCTTCAGTGCTTTGCAGATCTTAATCCAGGAAAAATTATCAATTTATCAACTTTAAGTTCCTGTTATTTATAGACTGTTCTGCTACGCCTAAGGGGCCAGCAGAGAAAGCTGTTGTTAAAGATGACAAATGGTCACTGAATACACTAATACTATGGCTATTGCTTTGGATTATTTAACAGCAGCTGCCACCTATTATTATGAACTCCCTTGTTGGTTTTGTTCCCCCTCACAGTGTAGATGACAGAGTGTTTTCTTGATTTCCTGTCTGAGTGATGTTGTGTGGCAGCGGTTCTGGTTATGGTTTCACTGGAAAATAGAACATTGATGTTCAAACGCCGCATAGAATGTTTTCACATTGTGGGCAGTTAAACACAAGATTGCAGTACTACAAAAGTACTGTTTATATAGCTCTATTTTAAATTATATCCATCAGCCATTAGCCGCTTACTAAATATCCTGGACTGCAATGTGTCATGGATGCATTGGAACTGAATCAAATGCTTTTTATTCTGGTGTTAAATGACTCTGATGTGTCGCATTCATTCTGCAAGACCATTTATGGCTGATGTCATTAACGTCAGATGATTGTTAAAAGTGCAGTAATTAAATATCAGCTGACATCCATCCATCCACCTTCTAATTGCTTATCATGGTCAGTGTCACAAGGGGCCTGGAACCGAACCCAGGCAACATAGGGCACAGGACAGGGACACACCCTGCATAACTTATAGTAACATTAACTAACAAAAAAGCTGGATGATTCATTCGGGGAATTATCCTCATATCTGTGACAGTTAGCGATGTACAAATGCTTCAGTGTATCATGATGAATAGATGACTAAGATGGCAATCGAAATCATTGATCAATGACGCCAGAATCAATTTTTAGGGGTAAAAGAAAGATACTTATACTTCCGGATCATGCTCTCTCATTTTCTTGTGCTTCAGGTAAATGTGCAAATGGGAGAGCCAGGATTTTTATTTCTGAAATGTAGGATGGCAGTGGAAGGTTCATCCATCCATCCATCTCCTACCGCTTTTTCGGGTCGGTCGCGGGGGCAGCAGTCCAAGCAGGGAAACCCAGACTTCCCTCTCCCCAGCCACTTCGTCCAGCTCCTCCAGGGGAATCCCAAGTCGTTCCCAGGCCAGCCAAGAGACATAGTCTCTCCAGCGTGTCCTGGGTCTTCCCCGCAGCCTCCTCCCAGCGGGACATGCCTGGAGCACCTCATTAGGAAGGTATCCTGAGCAGATGCCCGAGGCACCTCATCTGGCTCCTCTCAATACGGAGGAGCAGCAGCTCTACTCTGAGTCTCTCCTGAATGACTGAGCTCCTCACTCTCTCTAAGGGAGAGCCCAGCCACCCTACGAAGGAAAACCATTTCGGCCACTTGTATTCGCGACCTTGTTTTTTCGGTCACTACCCACAGCTTATGACCATAGGTGAGGGTAGGAACGTAGATCAACTGGTAAATCGAGAGTTTTGCCTTTTGGCTCAGCTCCTTCTTCACCATGACAGACCGATGTAACACCCCCATCACTGCTGATCCATGCACTGATCCGCCTGTCGATCTCCTGTTCCATCCTTCTCTCACTGGTGAACAAGACCCCAAGATACATGAACTCCTCCACTTCGGGAATGACTCCATTCCATCCTTTTCAGGCTGAGGACCATGGTCTCGGATTTGGAGATGCTGATTTTCATCCCAGTGAGAGCCGCAGGTCACGGTCCGATGAAGCCAACTGAACCACATCATCTGCAAAAAGCAGAGACCTAATCCTCAGGTCACCAAACTTGACACCCTCAATGCCCTGGCTGCGCCTAGAAATTCTGTCCATAAAAGTTATGAACAGAATCAGTGACAAAGGGCAGCCCTGGCAGAGTCCAACCCTCACCGGAAACGAGTCTGACTTCTGACTTACTGCTGACAATGGTCATACTAGGGGACATTGGGACTGAACAGCTCTTATAAGGAAGCCTGGCATCCCATACTGCCGGAGCACTCCCCACAAGACTCCCAAAGGGACACAGTCGAATGCCTTCTTTAAGTCTACAAAGCACATATAGACTGGTTGGGCAAACTCCCGTGCACCCTCCAGGACCCTGCCGAGAGTATAGAGCTGGTCCACTGTTCCATGGCCAGGGCGAACACCACACTGCTCCTCCCGAATCTGAGGTTCGACAATCCAGTGGACCCTCCTCTCCAGCACCCCCGAATAAACCTTACCAGGGAGGCTGAGGAGTGTGATCCCCCTTCTTGAAGAGGGGGACCACCACCCTAGTCTGCCAGTCCAGAGGCACTGCCCCCGATGTCCACGCGATGCTGCAGATACATGTCAACCAGAACAGCCTTGCAACATTCAGAGCCTTGAGGAACTCCGGGCGGATCTCATCCACCCCCGGGGCCTGACCACTGAGGAGCTTTTTAACTACATCAGCAACCTCCACCCCAGACCCTCTTTGGAAGGCGTGTCGGTGGGATTGAGGAGGTCTTCGAAATATTCCTTCCACCGACCCACAACATCCCAAGCAGAGGTCAGCAGCGCCCCATCCCCACCATAAACAGTGTTGATGCTGCACCGCTTTCCCACCCTGAGCCACCGGATGGTGGACCAGAATCTCCTCAAAGCAGTCCGGAAGTCGTTCTCCATGGCCTCGCTAAACTCCTCCCACACCTGAGTTTTTGCCTCAGCGACTTGCCGAAGCCGCGTTTCGCTTGACCCGCCGGTACCCATCAGCTCCCTCTGGAGTCCCACAAGCCAAAAAGGCCCAATAGGGGCTTGCTGGCATCCCTCACCGCCAGTGTCCATCTGCAGGTTGAAGAATTGCTACCACGACAGGCACTGGCCACCTTGCGGCCGCAGCTCCAGTCAGCAGCCTCCGCAATGTAGGTGTGGAACATGGCCCATTCGGACTCAATGTCCCCCACCTCCCCCGGGATATAGGCGAAGTTCTTGCCTCCCCCACTAGCGAGGCAACCCACCACCAGGTGGTGATTGGTTGCTAGCTCCGCCCCTCTCCTTACCCGAGTGCCTGATACATGCGGCCGCAAGTGCGATGACATGACCACAAAGTTGATCAATGAACTGCGGCTTAGGCTGTCCTGGTGCCAAGTGCACATGTGGACACCCTTATGTTTGAACATGGTTTTCATTATACAGTAGGCAATCTGTGATGAGCACAGAAGTCCAAAAAAACACCACTCAGGTTCAGATCCCAATCACGCCCCTCCAGGTCTCACTGTCTTTGCCCACATGAACATTGAAGTCCCCCAGCAGAACAAAAGAGTCCTCAGGAGGAGCACTCTCCACCACCTCTTCCAAGGACTCCAAAAAGGGTGGGTATTCTGAACTGATATTTCTCACATAAGAACCAGTCAGGACGAAGGCAAGGGGAGGCTACCACCTCGACCATCACAGTAAACCCCAATGTTCAGGTGCCCAGCCAGGAGGCAATAAGTATGTTCACCCCTGCTCAGCGCCTCTCCCTGCGAGCAACTCCAGAGTGGAAGAGGGTCCAACGCCCCTCGAGGAGAGGGTTCCAGAACCCAAGCTGTGAGTTGAGGTGAGCCCGACTATATCTAGTCAGAACCTCACAACGTCGCGCACCAGCTCAGGCTCTTTCCCCACCAGAGAGGTGACATCCCATGTCCCTAGAGCTAGCTTCTGCAGCCAAGGATTGAACGGCTAAGGTACCCGCCTTCGGCTACCGCCCAACATACATTGCTCCCGACCCCTTTTGTCCCTCCTACAGGTGGTGAGCCCATTGGAGGGGGGACCCACATGCCTTCTTTGGGCTGTGCCCGACCAGGCCCCATGGGTGCAGGCCTGGCCTCCAGGCGCTTGCCATCGAGCCCCACCACCAGGCCTGTCTCATGTCGAGGAAAAACATGAATCCATGTTATTTCTCATCATAAGGGGTCTCATGAGCCGCACTTTGTCTGGTTCCTCACCCAGTACCTGTTTGCCTTGGGTGACCCTACCAGGGGCATAAAGCCCCAGGAAATTTAGCTCCTGGGATCATTGGAACATGCAAACCTCCCCACCACAATAAGGTGTTAACTCCAGCAGAGGGGAAGGTTCACTAATATTCATATAGGAAGCACCACCTGATGATCTTTGAGCTAATCAAATTATGGTAGAGATGAAGGATTTCCAATGCATAGAATGATCCCCTCAATAACAGGGCAGAAGACATCACCGGCCATACCTAGTGGACCATGGGAAGAAATGTGCCCAGCACACACAAACCCAGTGAGTCACAGGTCTGCCAGGCCCTCCATTCTGCTCAGCCTTGCCCCTGCAGAGAACTAACACCCTACAGAGCTTAGGTATTGCTCTAATTTAACACACCTGAAACAGATAGTCAGGCCCTTCAATAGCATCTTCATATCCAAGCCATCTTAGCTTCAACGTAAACTTTACTAGATCTTCTGTGTCATTTTTGTGTATTGCTCCATGAATATTGGAACAATCTAAGAAAACATTATTATTACTTCATTTAAATGGTTTTAGTTTTTTATTATTTTTTTATTTAAATTTATATTTTAAATGAGAATTTTAATCATTTTGCCGATCTTGAATTTCAACTCAGCTATTTTAGTTATGGAAAAAGAAAATGTTTTTTTTTTTGTTGATGTTCCAAATGAAGGGTTAGTGCAGTCTCTCCATTACATTATAATTATTAAAGCCCAAAAACAAGTTTAGTTTGTGTATAAACACATCTAAATTATCTAACTTAATTTTTCCACCTAGGGCTTATGATTGAAAAGAAACTTTGTTGTGTTTGAGCTATTGAATATCTCCTTTGAGTCACTGGTTTGTTACACTGCAAAGCATTACATGAACTGCAGTTGGTATGTATGATGACTTGCCTGCATAGATATGTACAGGTCCTTACACCAAGTCATTCCTGTTCTTTGGCATCCTTCTCATGCTTTGACCTTTTACAAGCCTATTCTCCTGGCCTGAATGGTTCAGCCCTCACCACTAATTTTTTTTTTGTCTTTATTAAAAAATCTGGGCCTGTATGCAATCATTTGTGTGAATGACTTTGAGCCCTTTCACTCTCCTTTAACGCCTCTTCTGATTGGTTGCTCTGCCTTTCAGCTATCAGGTCCCAAACTATCGGTGCGGACAGACTCCTTTGAAAGCTCTCTCTCTGTTTCTGCTTTCGACTTTATTGGCAGTTAATTTTACTATGGGGAGTTTTAAATATAAATTAATTTTGAATGTTCTTGGCAACGTTTGTTTTTTGAAGATGATACAGCTGCGTTAAAAGTTTTGGCTGCTCCACCAACCTTTTTTATTGTTACTAATTTTAGCGTGCAGAATTTATTTGAATTTTATAAATCTGTATTCACTCTGAATTTTAGTAAGAGTATTTTCATCATGTTTAATATTTACATGCCAGATGAATTATGTTAGATTAACCTTCCAGTTAAGTAAAATCAATCTCCCTAAACTGAAAAATCCATTGATTCCATTCTTTTACATGATAGTTATGGAAAACACCACCAAGGCTACTTTCTGTGTAACATGGCTAATGCATTTTCCTTCTTTGCTTTTTTAATAATTACTTTATATCAATCAGTTTTCTGCCATATCCTGCCTTCGCTGAAACAGAGGGAGGCAATTTAAAAATCGTTCAGTGCTGCTAGAGGTGACACCCCCCCGCCCAAGGCTGAGCCTGTAACAGCTACTCAAGTGGCATGTTGAATAAGCGTGGGGGGTTGGGGGTCAGGCTGCAGTCCCTACCCAGGAACATTGGGGCCCAGGCTGGAAGCTGGCACGTTCTTTTGCTCATTTAGCTCTTGCCGGGACCCTGTTTGCCCAGCTTTGTGGGAGGACAGAGTCGGCGGCTGTTGGTAAACTCATCGGTTACATCCTGGGCCTGCACCAGGAAGGAAAACACTGCCGTCATTCCAGCAGCAGCTGGACCTCTGCTGTCCCTTTGGGTTTGTATCAGCTTGTTCTGCTTGGAGACTCCATTATGCAAAGTGTGCTGCCACTCCAGTGTATTACAGCAAGACCTTCCCTGCTCCTGCTTAGGGCATGAGGCATTTTCAAGTCATCACAAATCACTATTGTACTTCAAGTAGTTCTGCACTGTCTTATATGGTGTACCAGCCACAACTTACCATAACAAATAAACAAAGTCTGAAATTAGGGAAATGAAGGTATGATTGTTATTAATGCCAGTTCATTCTTTCTTTTAGGGTGTGAAGGCAGGCGAGAGAGATGGGGATGAAGATGGAGAAGAGTTGGATGGTTTGATAAAGCCCGCTCAAGTTTTTGCACCTAAAAGTCTTATTTTGGTATCCAGACTGGATTTACCGGATATATTTCGGGTAAAGTCAAAATATTTTCATTTTAAATATATAAGCCACATATTTACAATCAACTGACATACTGTTTACTTGAATGTAGCTCTCAGTTCACTTTTAGAGTTGCCTGCATTTGCACTGACTTCTCCTTGGAGAAGCTCTCATTTGTCCTTGCCTGTCCCCAGAGACAAACCTCGCGACTCAGTGCCAGTCATTCTTTGACTTGTAACAGTAGACGCACCCCCCAGATATGATGAAAGCCCCGTGCCAAAGACAGGGCTCCAGCCAGTTCCCCCCCCCCCCCCCCCACTTTTGTAGGACACACTGTTTAGTCCAGCTCTAGGGGATCCTGGAAACAATTTGCAAATGTCACAGTCTAGATCTGCACCAAGATCTGACCTTTAGGAATGAGTCTGTGCTTTGCAATAGCACAGTGCTTTGGAGGCGTCTTTTTTTTTATTTAAACTATTTAAATGTTTAAAAATGTATTGCAAAAATGCAGTCTGAGGGACACAAAAATAGCATACTGTGTTTTCCCTTATGCCACAGTTCAATTCATTGTTGGTGCTGCACATAATCTTGAGGGAGTCTTGTATGTAAAAAATAGGGCAGAACAAAAAATGATTGGTTTCAGAGAGATAACAAATCAGATTGTAGAGAGGGTATAACCAAGCAATTAGATGTCTTGGTCCCATCTCCTCTAGTTGCTAAGACCCACCTCTTCTACAATCTGATTGGTTCCCTATCTGAACCAGTTATTTTTTGTTATACCCTTAGAACATTTTTGTCTTAAGTAAATCTCCCATGAGCGGGATGGAAAATTGAGGAGAACACTGCTGTGATGCTGTGAGCCAGATGGAATAGGTCTGCCCGATGTGTTTGCTGACAGGGAACTCTGTTGGAGACTCATATTGAGTTACATTGTGCCGACATCTGAAGTCTGCTTGCCAATGGCATGGTCTAAAGTTGCACAAATGTCAAATCGATTGTTGATTTGTTTATTGGTTTGTCTATTATAGAAAGCAATTGTAAACAGAAACTGATCTGACATACATCAGCTCATCATTTAAAAGCAATATGGTTAAAACATTTTCTCACATTTTTTTTTAGTTTCTAAATCTGCGTAATTACAGATTTTTATGTCGCTCATAACACTAATGCCTGAAATTGCACTGTGACTATTACCTCAGATTTGTTGTATTGATGGATGGATTCGCTTGCACATTGTTGTACTATAACCTCTTGATGACTCCCATCTGTTAAGACCAAAAAAGCCATTAGCATGTCTGCTGCTTAATGATCTGAGTTCTGGTTTTTGTATTTTCACTAATAGCAGATTTAGATAAAAAACATGTAAAACATTCTTATGCAGCCATGTTGTACGCATTAGTGCGAAAAGCACTTTATTTAGTAAAATGTATTTATTTTTCTACCTTGTCAGCTTTTACTGACTCCTGTTCTAAGTCAATAGTCAGATTTTGTTTTTGACATTGTGGTTGGTTTGTGGTTGAGTATACATGCTAAGTCTTGCCCATGCCTCAATCATGCAGGGCTGCCTGGGTCTGATTTACACAGTATACATAGACAGCCTCAGCTTCCCGCTGGAAAGCCTGGTGGCCAACCTGCTTACCTGCATCGTACCGCTGGCTGGAGGATCTCAGGTGAGGCCAAACAAGGACATCCACAAATTCTTCTGGTGTGTCCTAAGAAGTAAGGTCCAGAATTCAACTACTATCTAGTGTGAATTTGATTACTGGATTTTCGCAATTTATGTAAGTGAAGGATTAAGGGTTTAGAAAGAAAACAGAATACATGTTTTTTTTTTAAATACACATTTTTTTTTTCATATTTCCTGTTTGATGAGTTTGTTTCATAAGACTCCACAAATAAATGACAATTTTGAGCTTCATAATCATTATTTTTCTGGCGAAATTCCTGGTGGGAGCATGCTGCGAAAGTCAGATTATACCTTGTTTTCCTTGGCCACAGACTCTTTCCCAGCTCTTTCTGGGGAATCCCTAGATGTTCCCAAGCCAGCTAGGAGATGTAATCCATCCAGTGTGTCCTGGGTCTTTGCTGTGTCCTTCAGCAGCTACCCAGGGAGCCATCCAGGTGGCATCCCTATAAGGTGCCCAAGCCACTCGCCTTCATCTGATGGAGCAGTGATTCCGTTTTGAGGTCCCTCTGGATGCCTGAACTCCTCCTCATCTTGTCATGTAGAGTGAGTGTGCAGCCTTGTGAAGAAACCTCATTCCAGCCACTTGTACTTGTGATTGACTTACACCCTACTTTACTAATGCAAACCTCTTCAATGCCCACAAAACCACAGTCAGCCGTGGTTGTGAGGTGCCGCTATTACCTCACATACAGCAGTGACTCATTACCCCCCCCAACCCCCAACCAAGACATTTGTTCCTTATTCCTTAACTTCCATGAAATCTCAGTGAAAATCCCAAAGGGGGTGGTGACAAAATGCACCCTTAATGGAGGCCAAAACCAACTCTAAATGGCTTTGATTTTGTTCAGTTCTTACTGTTTTCACATTGGGACCACAAAGTCTACAGTAGCAGCCGTGGTACCCCATCCTCCTGCGGTAACTACAACAGGATCTGCCAAGGTGGCCATATGCTTTCTCCAAATCCACCTAAGCACATGTAGACCATGTTAGCATATTCCCACAAAGCACATATAGACCGCGTTAGCATATTCCCACAAAGCACATGTAGACCGTGCTAGCATATTCCCACAAAGCACATGTAGACCGCGTTAGCATATTCCCACAAAGCACATGTAGACTGTATTAGCATATTCCTACAAAGCACATGTAGACCGCGTTACCATATTCCCACAAAGCACATGTAGACTCACATGTAGACCGCATTAGCATATGCCCACAAAGCACATGTAGACCGCGTTAGCATATTCCCAGAAACACATGTAGACCGCGTTAGCATATGCCCACAAAGCACATGTAGACCGCGTTAGCATATTACCACAAAGCACATGTAGACCGCGTTAGCATATGCCCACAAAGCACATGTAGACTGCGTCAGCATATTCCCACAAAGCACATGTAGACTGCGTTAGCATATTCCCACAAAGCACTTGTAGACTGCATTAGCATATTCCCACAAAGCACATGTAGACTCACATGTAGACCGTGTTAGCATATGCCCACAAAGCACATGTAGACCGCGTTAGCATATGCCCACGAAGCACATGTAGACCACGTTAACATATTCCCACAAAGCACATGTAGACCGCGTTAGCATATTCCCACAAAGCACATGTAGACCGCATTAGCATATGCCCACAAAGCACATGTAGGCCGCGTTAGCATATTACCACAAAGCACATGTAGACCGCGTTAGCATATACCCACAAAGCACATGTAGACCGCGTTAGCATATTCCCAGAAAGCCACACAAAACTGTGCCAGCTGTGCAAGACAGTGTTGATCTGCTGCTCCACTGCTGGACCGGAGTTCCTCTGAAATCCTAAATGTGACCATCTGGTGGAGTCTCTTCTCTGGATGCCTGGAATAGACTTTCCCATTGAGACTGAGAATTGTGATCCTCCATATTTGGAATGCAACCTTTTAGTCCCCCTTTTTAAAAATAAGCACTACAGTAAAATCTCTTTTTGCCAGTCCAGAGGTGCTTTGCCTACCTTCCATGCAACATTAAAAGGGTATATTAAACACATCACCCCAACAACTTCCAGTGCTCTCTACATCTCTGGATGGATTTTATGCAGTCTTTCCTTCCCAGAATCTTCTGACCACCATGACAATTTAAGCTGCAGGAGTGGAAACTTCTAGTAGATCAGAGTCTGTCAGTGCCTCCTGAAAAGAAGCCACATTCACTGGTTTAAGAGATTCCACAAGCTCATCTTTCCATAGCTCATCTCGATTGTTCTGGGCCTTCTGGCCTCCTCCTCATCTGCCAAATAACCAAGTAGTAATCATGTAATACCTCTGCCTGTCTCTTCACTTCAAAGTCCAAAACACAACTTCCAATTAGATGAGACAGCTCTAAAGACCTTTGGGTATGGGGCTTCCTTCCATGGATTGTTTCTAGCTTATGCAGAAATCCAATTACGGTTCACCACTTGTTGAGATCCAGGAGGCTTTCCCAGAAGCTTGGATGCCCCAGATTGCTGACAATTGCCGCTGTCTAACCCATCTTGCTATTTGGGTGCTCATGCCTGCCACTCAAATGGCTACACCTGACATCATCCTTTTACCATGACATCATAGTTAGCCAACAAGATGGCTCCACACTGCCTTTTCAGTCCAACTGGGGATGTGGATGGCTTTTATGGTTTAGATACATCTGGAAAACGCCACCACCAGCACTGGCTCCGTGAGTGGGTCTCAGTAACCTTATTGGGGTTTTTTGTGGATTGAAGTTTGTCTGGCCTCTCCCTATTCAGCAAGGGAGGCCCCACCAAGAACTCACTCTCCATATGACATAGCTCTGTGGATCATTAAAGCATGCAAACCCCTCCACGACGCTAAGATAATGATTTTTGGAGAGGTGTAGCTGATTACACTTGCAATTTTCAGACCATTTGCAAAAATTTGGCAGTTCGATTTTTATTCCCATAAGACATAATTAACTTAATTTAGAATTGCTATACTGAAAAGCAAGCTTGATATGTTCTTTTTGTATTATTCCGTAATCACAGCTTTCTTGCCTGGAAGCATGCTCTCCATTCCCGCTGAATGGGAAGCAGAGAAAGGTTAATGTTTTGGGTACAGTGCGGTTGGAGGCACATTACTGTATGAAACCAGATTAATTGTATGAAATGTCCTTGCTTCTTGTTGCTGTAGATTAATAACAATATCTCTAATATGCCAAAGCATTGATTATCTTTTATTGGACTTTTGTGATTAAGGAAGAACTCAAACCTGTGGTTTGGCCTTTTTCTAGTTTTTATTTTCTTCTCCATGGCAGAAGCTCTTCTCACTGGGAGCAGGTGACCGACAGGTGATCCAGATTCCTCTGAACCGTAACCTGCCTGTGACCTTTAAAAGTGTGGCTCTCCTTTTCCAGCAACTAGGTTAGTATGAGTGTGTTTGCTATCCTTTAGCTTTTATTTTTTATGTGTAATTTAACATGGGCTATTGTCAGCATGCAGCAAGACATACCACTGCAATAACAAGTACTCTTCGAATGGGCTTAAGTTCAGCACATTATCCTGCTCCAATGAAGTATGAATGAATGAAATATTATTACTGATATCTATCATCAGTATGACAAAATGTAGAACTTATCATGAGCTTTTGCAAACATGTCATAATAGTATCTTGTGTTGTCTATCTAGATTCCTCCTGGAATTGTCATGAAGTCATTAAATTTGCAATTTAGTCCAAAGCTGCTTGACATTAATTAAGCGCCCATATCGTTTGTTAAATACGTCAGAAAAACAAGTTTTATGTACAATGGCAATAAAGGTTCATAAATTTATCAACCAGAACCACATTGGTGGATTTATATTTGAACAATTCAACAATATTTTAGAGATTTAAAAAGGCCATCAGTTATTTAGGTGCCAATAAAAACAAGTGCAGGTCAATTAATTTTGAGAAAAGTTATTAGATGATTAGATTACAAGAATATTAGCCACCTCCTTCCATTATTCATGCAGACAAAAAGCAAAGTGCCTTTATTAGTATAGATTTAGTTAAGAAAATTAGAAACCTTGGGTCATAGCCCTTTGTACTTTGTGGTATCTCTAGTGTTTCCGAGCACCTTATCTCTTATATTTTTTTGACATCACTTGCAGGCTTGTCAGAAGGAATCCTTTTTGAAACATGATGTAATAGCCTGCATCACTTGCATCATTTTGAGTGTGCCTATAACTATGACTGCTTAATTGGCAAAGTGTTTCATAGCAGAGAAGAGTAAAATGACAGGACTTAACCATTATACCAGATTGTTGCTTCATTTGGGGAGCACTATACATTCTTCTGAAATTCTACATCATTAAATTAGGTTTCTCTGGAGGAAAGTATTCCTGATGGGGTCCAGTACTGTGACTTTAATTTTTCTTGAATTTTCCTCCATTGCGTTACACAACTGGACAGCACAACTGGATGGATAATTTGGTTAGTGAGCCTTGTGGATCTGGCTTTCCAGCGATACGTGCGCTGAGCGATCCATATCGACCCAGCCCGGCCCAGAGTCGGCTCTGAGCCCAGAAGACGATATTCTCTGGTTATTTACAGTCTCCAGTCTTGCATTGTTCTGCTAATGAACAACACATTTATCAAAGAATGTGTCCTGTCCAAAGGCCAGATTTCTGAAAATTCTTACTTCCGTCCACATACCTAATCAATTATGAAGCTGTCCTGGGAAATGATGTAATTCACAGATATGGTTTTTGCAGTTTTTGAAATCTAATTTTAGAATATTGAGTGAAAGGCTAATGCAGTAGATTTCTGTATATGTATAGTTTTCAACTGGGGAAAAAAAATCATGTATTTTCATTTATCCTAATATAAATACTAGTATTTCAAAGGTGATTGGTCTCTCTAGGTTTGGATAAATGTTGGTTGAATATCTATCACTAACCTGAATCGATCTAACCACTTTTTCTTAGCAACATTACTAGGATGTTTATGCTCAGCATCACCCTCTGTGAAGATACATCTCTGTAGATCATAGTTGCTCCCCAATTTATTTTTGCTGTCTTCATCTTAGATGGTCATTTCACTTCTTGACATACCCTTCTGATCGTAGTAGTGCAGTAGGAGACCAGATTTTTGGTCTGCTCTGAATTGTCGGTGGGCATCAACAATCCACCTTCTCGTCGATCTCAGGGTAGAGAGAGTTATCTGATTCCGAATGATTATTGAGAATAGTGTGAAACTGCAAATTACTTACTGTCACTTCATTACTTGTAAGTAATGAAGTGGTATATCCTCATGCTAGAAACAGCAAAAGAAAACACAATTTTGTGTAAATTCCTGCTTACAGGTATGGCATTCCCCTTTATGTTTTCATAAGTAGGCAATAGGCAGCTTTTTGGATTACAAGTTCATGTCCTTAACTGTGATGTTACCTGCTGCCCTATTTGACGAGAAACTTCCTGACCCGTGTTTTTCCTCCCGTTCCTTATATAGAACAGCGGCAGCAAACTTTTCTGAGTTGAAGGGCAAACCATCTGAAATCCAGCTGATGTTTACAAATACTTGCTATATAAATAACTTCTAGTTTTTTTCCTGCTGTTCAACGGGGACAGTGGCAATATAGATATCTGTGATCTATTTTCCATAATGTCCTATCCGATGTGAGGTTGTAGCATGTGTAATGTTTGTTAGGGTATCTATGAGTGTATTATATATGACATATATGTGTGATACGATAATTTCACTGGATAAGCAAAACAATAAAACATGTATTTTTCTGTTTTGGGGGTGGATTATGGTGTAGAGACACATCATACTAGCCAATCAGGTGAGAACTTCCTCGAAAGGAATTTCTGAGACATGGGGGGGGGGGGGGGGGGGGAAGTAGGTGTTCCCCCCACCAAGACGCATGTGTGTGGACGGAAAAAGAAGCACACTTGC
>JAODKE010031855.1:0-19440 GCA_026779605.1 Mormyrus hasselquistii
AGTCAGGCTTTCGCCCAGGACACAGTACTGAAACGGCCTTAACTAAAGTCATAAATGACATATCGATGGCAACTGACACCGACAATGTGACTGTGCTACTGCTCCTGGCCTTAGTACAGCTTTTGATACGGTTGACCATCTTACCCTATTACATATGTCATGGCTAGCACAATAGGGGAATATATTGGGATGATTATAGGGGGGTTGATTAATTGGGTTTTGTTTTTTGTTTTATTTTTTTTTCTTCCCTATTTTGATTGTGGGTTTTGTGTGTTATTTTCCCTAGGCAACGTCATGGACAGTTATGGGGGTTGGTGCTACACACCAGGGTGGCGATCAATTAGCTGGGATAGGTCGATTGGGGGTGGAAGGTTGGACTTGGTTGTTTTAAAGATGGCTGCCCCAAGTGTGTGACAGGTCCCCGGGGGGGGGGGGGATTGTTAGTGCGCTTTAGTTTAGGACGGACTCCCGGTGAACGGGTGATTGGGGCTGCAACAGTTGCCGCCGCTTCGGCGAGTGGATTACGGACCAAGTCACGGAGCACGGTGGCACTAGCGGCAGTAGTAGCTGTGTCGCCAGGAGCTGTCTTTGTGTTTCTGTGGTTGCTTCTAGGTGTAGGTCCCTGGTGGGAGAGAGTCGGAGTGCGGGGGAAAGCAGACAGCCAGCTGCAGCGCTCTCAAGCCTACTCCTGTCCCGCGGAGACGTCACGGAAGCGGCAAGCAGCACGGCTGTGCTGACGACGATGGTGGGGAGCGAATAAGGGAGATGCAGTGTACCCTCGACTCCATCGGGGAGGCTGAGCGGGAGGCGTCCGCCGTGGAGAGGAGGCTGTAAGCACTGGAGGGGTGCTGAGAAAGGTTGCGGAGCGTGAGAGCCAGCGAACTCGCATCGGAGCTCATGAGTGTTGGAAGCAGCCATTTGGATTCGCCGGAATAAAGAGCAAGAGCTGGGAGATTGCACACCAGACGGGGGGTAGCGGCGCTGCCTAGGAGGGACATTTGCCCCAGATAAGTGGGAGTTATTATTAATATATATATATATTTTTTTTGGTTATTTTTTGTGGGCCACACGGGGCAGCGTGTGGGCCCAGGACTGAGTTGGTTTCGATTTGTAATCTATTGTGTGTGTTTGTTTAAGGGGCTTATTTGGGGGGAAGTATTGTTTTATGTCTTTGGGTGGGTTTAGCTTCCTCTATTTCCCCATAAGGGGATTGTGTGTGGTGTTGTGTGAATCACTTTTTTGGGTATGAAGTGGAGTGTTTATTTTGCAGTGGGGGGTAGTGAGTACCATGAGTGGTCTGGCCTGTTGTTTAGGGGAAAGTGTACCCATCGAGGAAGGGAAGTGTACTTACCTTGTGTGCCCAAATAAACCTGTGCGAGTAATTACTGGTATTTGTGGTGTCTACCCTGTCGGGGTTGTTGCTCCAGGAGATCCTAAAGGGTTCCTCAGTACAAAAATAATGGTACGGGGCAGGTGGGGCCTCTTACCCCGGGCCACCACACCGCTAGTTTTGGCGTAGTTGGCAGGATCTCCTTGGGCAGGCCATGGACAGGGCAGTACAGCCGATGCAGGGGTTGCCGGGGACGCTTCCCTGGTTTTTAGGGAGGACCTGGATGACCCGCTTTGATGGGTCGGCTAAAGTAAGGTTTTAGGACTGGAAGCAATCGGGGTGGGCATCTGGGGTGGTACAACAGGTAGACTTTGTGTTAAGCACCTTGGAGGGGGAGGCAAGGCGGGAGGTGGAATTGCTCAAAAGTGAGGAAAGGGACACTGCAGATAAGGTTCTTACTTTTCTTGAGGCATTGTATGGGGAGGATACCGGATTGGCCAAGCTAAGGGCAGATTTTTTTACATGCCAGCAACAGCCTGGAGAGGGGGCGGGTTCGTTTGTCCTCCGCCTCCGCAAATGCCATTCTAGGTGGCGACGGAAGGAACCTTCCCGGGAAGAGAATGACGATGTTACCCTCAGGAGTCAGTTAGTGGCGGGCCTCCTAGCTGGTCCAGCCAAGAAATAACTGCAGCGGCTTATTCGCGGAGGCATGCCGTGAGGTGAAAGAGGTGGAGAAGGAAGATCAGGCAGGAATGACACTGGAAGGAGTGGAGGCACGACAAACCTTCCTGCCCCCAACTACGGCAGCTCCGGGGCCCACCATAAGCTCTCCCTTGGACTTGGAGGCGCTGCGGGTCTCACTGAAGGAGGAACTTCAGCGCGAAGTACGCGAGCAGATGCGAGGACTGAGGGAGGTGTTGGTAACGGAGTTAAAGCAGGCTCCTGAAGCCCCCAGCTGGGGCTGCTGCATCCAATCCCCCGTCTCGCCGACGGGGTCGCACCCCTCTGGGTTCGGAAGACCCCCGGTGGGATGAACAGGGGCGGCCCATCTGTCTATGCTGCAGGGAATTGGGGCACATTGCAAGGAACTGCCCCAGGGAAGGAGAGGCAGCAAGTAGCCGAGGGGTGCAGCCTGAAACGGATCAGACTGTGGGTCCAGCCGGATTGCGGGAGGCCCTGGTGGGCCCTGTGCTCGAGGTATTGGCCGCGGAAAGGCCGGTCCAATGCATCTTGGACACAGGTTTGCAGGTCACTTTGTTTAGCTACAGCCTCTTCACCCGGTGCGTTAAGGGTGCTGACGTAAAGGGGGCAGCGGAGGTTCCATGGTTGGCCCTCAAAGCGGTGAATGGACTGTCCCTCCCGTATGTGGGCTATGTGGTGCTGGACTTCACAGTCGCTGGGGTGGAAATTCAGAAACACGGGGGGGTCTCGTCTGTCTATATTTTGATCTGCCCTCCCACATAGCAACCAGCGAGCGTGGGACCAGACCTTTTCCATCTGTCGGCGCCTTGAGGTAGCAGAGGAGGGGCCAACACGGGAGCAAGCGGCTCGGCTGCGGACAAAGGGACCTCGAGTGTTATGTACGCAACGGAAGAACTAGTGTGGGCAGATGTGCCCCGGGGCCAGTTGCGAGACGGGGACCAGGTCCTGGTGGAGGATTATCGTGGTGGACAGCAAGAATGGTGTGTGGCCCGAGTCGTAGCCTATATCCGAGATGGGAAGGTGCCGCTTCGAGTGTGTAACCTCCACCTATACCCTGTGGAGCTGCCCCCCCGACGACCACTAGCCCGGGTACAGAAAATCTGGCCGGGGTGTGTGCAGGCCCAGAAGGAGTTGGTGCTGCGCCCTCCTAAGGGGGGTGTGATTACAGTGGAAGTGAGGCCAGTGGCTGGAACTCTTCCCAAACAGCTACAGGAGTTGGCAGCTAAGGGAGAAGGACTGACCATAGAGGAACAGGAGCAGCTGAGTGGATTGCTCAGTAGGTGGCAGGGGGTGTTTTCTCACCATGAGGACGATCATGGCCGTACAGATGCGGTGTACCATAGTATTCCCACTGGTACAGCAGCTCCATTGAGGGAGTGTTATCGGCCTGTCCCCCCAAGTCTGTACCTGGAATTGAGGGAACTCCTTAAGTCTATGCTGGAGGGAGGGGTGATTACTGAGAGTGCTAGTCCGTGGGCTGCCCCCATCGTATTAGTCAGGATGAAAGATGGCTCATGGCGGTTCTGTGTGGATTATCGGAAGTTGAACACAATGACCCACAAAGACGCCTATCCGCTCCCGAGGATCGAGGAGTCATTGACGGGGCTAAAAGGGGCAGCCTGGTATTCTACCTTGGACTTAGCAAGTGGTTATTGGCAGGTGGAGGTCCACCCCGACGATCGTGAGAAGACCACGTTTGCCACGCCCATGGGCCTCTACCAGTTTGAACGAATGCCGTTTGGGCTGTGCAATGCCCCTGCCACCTTCCAGAGACTAATGCAACATTGTTTGGGCAAGCAGGTGTATGATTATTTACTGATCTACCTGGATGACGTTATTGTGTATTCCTCTGATTTTCAGAGCCATCTGTGTCATCTGGAGAAGGTGTTTGCAAGATTGGAGGCTCATGGGTTGAAGTTGCAGCCGGATAAGTGTCGGCTGTTCCAGCGGGCGGTCCGCTACTTGGGCCATGTGGTCAATCGGGATGGGGTGACCACTGACCCTGACAAGATGGACGCGGTGAGGGAGTGGCCGCGTCCCACAACTGTGCGGGAGGTGCAGTCGTTCCTAGGATTCGTGGGACACTACTGTCGCTTTGTGCCAGGGTTTGCGAAGAAGGCGGCAGCACTACACGGGCTGCTGAAGGGTGTGGGTGCAGCATCCAGGCAGAAGGTGCAGTGGACGGATGAATGTGAGGAGGCCTTCCAGGTCCTGAAGAGAGCCCTGTTGGAGGCCCCGGTGCTAGCTTATGCTGATTACACTCTGCCGTTTTGTCTCTATACGGATGCTAGCTTCCAGGGACTTGGGGCTATTTTGACCCAAGTGCAGGGGGGAAGAGAGCAGGTAATTGCTTATGCCAGCAGGAGCTTGCATGAAGCTGAATGGAATGATCAGAACTATAGTGCATTCAAGCTGGAGCTGCTGGCTCTGAAGTGGGCGGTGGTAAAGAAGTTTAAGGATTACTTATGGGGGGCTAAGTTTGAGGTGTTCACAGACCACTGCCCTATCCTGCACCTGAGGACTGCCAAGCTGGGGGCAGTAGAACATCGGTGGGCTGGCCAGCTGGCCTCGTTTGATTATGAGTTGCACCACAAACCCGGACGAGAGCATCAGAATGCAGATGCGCTGTCACGGCGCCCTGGGTTGACTATGGTGGCCCAGATTGAGACAGTGGATAATTGGGTGGAGCAGCAGGGCCGGGATCCAGCTGTGTCCCAGGTACGTGACTGGGTGATGTTGGGGGTATGGCCAACCGTGGAGGATAAAGGTACCTTAGTGGGGGTAAGTCGGAGTTTGTTGTACGCTTGGGACCAATTGAAGGTGGATCGGGGGGTGCTGATGTACCAACTACTATCAGGAGGGAAGAAAGGCTGGACAGTGGTGGTCCCTGAGGGTGAGCGCCAGCAGGTGTGGCAGGAGTACCACCGGGCGCTGGGGCATGCCTGGGGGTGAAGAATGGTCCTGGCCCTCAGGGAGACGTTCCATTGGCCAGGTCTGCGGAGAGACGTGGAAAGGTGGCAGCAGGACTGTAAGGAGTGTTTAGTCGGAAGCTGGGGGAAGGGTGGGTCACCACCCTTTGGTGGCCTACAGACTAGTTACCCCTGGGAGGTTCTGGCAGTGGTTTATCTGTTGTTGGGCCGCCCGGGGGACCCATATCCATATGTGTTAGTAGCTATCGATGTGTTCTCCAGATTTGCCTTTGCAGTATCCACTCGAGATCAGACGGCAGCAACGGTGGTGCGGGTGATCTGGGAGGAAGTGATCCGACGCTATGGATGCCCCGAACGGCTACTGTCTAACCAGGGTCCTGCTTTTGAATCACAGTTGGTGAGGGGGCTGTGTGAGGCTTACGGCTGCCGCAAAGTAA
This sequence comes from Mormyrus hasselquistii, assembly GCA_026779605.1. Taxonomy (NCBI): domain Eukaryota; kingdom Metazoa; phylum Chordata; class Actinopteri; order Osteoglossiformes; family Mormyridae; genus Mormyrus; species Mormyrus hasselquistii. Next base: position 5,400 of record JAODKE010031855.1, read on the forward strand.
GGACCACGCCGTATCATCCACAGGGCAATGGTGCATGTGAACGGTGGAATCAGACGTTGTTGTGCCTGTTAAATACCTTATCGGCCAGGGAACAGGGCCGTTGGACAGTACATCTGCCGGAGCTGGTGCAGGCTTATAACTGCACCCCTCATAGCAGCACGGGCTTGTCCCCATTCTGGGTTCTGTTTGGTCGACAGCCATGGCTTCCAGTCGATCAACGGTGGGGGATGTGTGATCTGACTGCGCGGGAAGCTGGTCTAGAGTGGCTACAGGGCCATCGAAGGCGACTGTGGGTGGCCTGCAGGGAGGCAGCCAGGGGGACGGAACAGCGACGGCAGGGAGATAGGCGGTAACAGGATACAGGGGCAACACGTTGGCTATTGGCGCCGAGAGAACGGGTGTTGATACGGAGCTTCCGCCGGGGGCAAGGTGGACCCTTATTGGCAGGCCAGCCCGTGGGTGGTGATGAAGCAGCGGGACCCTGAGACCCCAGTGTTCCAGTTGTGCACTGAAAGACGAGATGGCCCGCTCCGGATCCTCCACCGCCGTCATTTCCGGCGTTGTCCCCTAGGGCGGACGTCAGTGACCCCGGAGGCTGAGGGGCAGGGGGTTGAGGTTGATCTTCGGCCAGTTCCACCTAGCCCCAGAGGTTGGCCCGGTTACATGGTAGAGCGGCCAGCAGCGGGGGCAGAAGATCAGAGGGAGCCAGGGACTGCAACCGAGGAGGTGGAACCTGCTGGGGCTGAAGCGTTGCCTCGGGCTGAGGTCGAAGGCCTCCCACAGGGCGAGGCGAAAGAGCCCTTACGTCAGTCTCAGCGGGTTAACCTTGGGGTGAGGCCAGCCCGGTATAGGGTTTAGAGGAGCTCGGGACGAGTCCTTATTTAGCAGGGGGGAGTGTCGTGGCTAGCACAATAGGGGAATATATTGGGGTTTTGTTTTTTGTTTTATTTTCCCTATTTTGATTGTGAGACTGTGGGTTTTGTGTGTTATTTTCTCTAGGCAGCGACAGTTATGGGGGTTGGTGCTACACACCAGGGTGGCGATCAATTACCTGGGATAGGTCGATTGCTGGAGATCCTAAGGGGTTCCTCAGTACAAAAATAACGGTACGGGGCGGGTGGGGTCTCTTACCCCGGGCCACCACACATAGACTTAAATTCGATGTTGGGTTATGCGGAACAGTATTGGAGTGGTTCAAATTGTATCTGACTAATCGTTATCAATATGTACAAGTGTTAAATAATTGTACTCCATCGTCTATGTCACCAGTTAAATATGGAGTACCACAGGGATCAGTTCTGGGCCCTTTACTGTTCTCTCTCTATATGCTGCCATTAGGTAACATCATGAAAAAACATAATGTTAATTATCAGTTGGCTCCAAGCTTACAAGCCACATCATGCACTTAGGTCACAGAATGCAGGACCCCTGGGCATGCTAACATTCCAAAAAAAAAAAAAAGAGTGAGCATGCTTGCTCAGAATGAGGACTTGGTAGCAAGCTGAAGTCTGACAATGAATACATCAGTATTGGACAGCGTTGGGCATCTAGTTGACCTTGGACCCCCAGAGGTTTTTTTTTGTGTTTTTGGTTCCTCTCCTCCATTATCAATTGTTTTTTTTCTTTTTTCTTTCTTTTCTAATTTGTGTTTCTTTTGTCTTATGTATCTCATTTTATATGTATATCAATGTGTTCAAACACACCCATGTAAAGCGCCCTGGGACAACTTGTGAAGGGCGCTATATAAAAATAAACTGAATTGAATTGAATTGAATATAATTACACCTAAGTAAATGTGATTTATGAGAATGAAAATGAAATTGTGAACTATGGAACTGTGAAGGGTCCAACCCATGCACTGACACTAGAATTTAATTTAAGAGAAATAATTGAGAAGAATAATGCACAATATCCTCATTTCTAAAGAACATTATGAGAAAAATAAGTTCAGATTTATACCTGCTTTGTGGGAATGAAATAGTGTGAGTGCAGCAGTTCCCTTGTGTGACTTGCCTCGCAATTGTTAACAAAAACATTATATAATATTTGAGGCCTAAAAAAAAAATACCTAAAAAGGTGCTTAACTCAAAGTAAATAAACTTCCCATGTGGCTTATCCTTCAGCCCTTCCCCTAGACTCTCCTGTTTTGTATGTACATGTTGGGGGGCATTCAAGTAGTACTATCAAATACACATAGTCTGTGGTTTAATTTGCGTTCCAAATATCTAACAAATACTAGTTTAGTATTTCACCTGTCATATAGGACTAACCTCAGTATTTCCAGTGTACAGTGTGGATTCTCCAGTTCTGCAAAGAGCAGCTTCACTCCAGAATCCAGCAGGTCATTGTCACTCAGGTCCAGCTCTCTCAGGCATAAGGAGTTTGATCTGAGAGTTAAAGCCAACGCTTCACAGCTTGTCTCTGTGAGATTGCAGCTGTACAGTCTGAAAAAGAAAACATTTGAAGACACAGACACATACACAATCTACCGATAACAGTACTGACACAAAACAAAAGGACAATTACTTGTTTTTAGAATAATAAGCACCACAGCTTAAATTTCAAAATTAATTACAGTGTGCAGTGCATCCTGAGAATTGTTTGCACACACCGGATGAGTCACAGGATCTGATAACATTTATGCCTTTTTGCTGCATTTTCAGCAGACAAAAAGCCATAATACAGGTCACACCACTCAATACCTATACTCCAATGGCCCCCCAGCCCCCGGGCCGCGGACCGGTACCGGGCCATGGGTCATGTGGTACCGGTCCACAGGCTGCACAGAAAAAATAAAAAATTTCGGTCATGTGATATTAACCGCTAAAAATAGTCTCACAAGCTAGTAAGATGTATAAAAAGCAAATGTCTCTTGATCGTTCGGCTCTCACTGATTCAGCGTTGTGGTGATGTCATATTTTTCATGCACTTTGTATTTGTTTTTGTGGTAAAGCTTGAATTATTTTAACAAGATGTTCAAAGTTTACCATGGCGACCAGAGAGTATTAGCGTGCTGAGTGGATGTTACCGGTGTTATGTTGTTGCCTCGATGTTGTGAGGATGCTGTTAATAAAGCTGTGAATACACATTGGATTTACGTTTATTATTATATTTTAAAGATACCCCATTATTATACTTTTAAAATATCCCCATTTTATGCGTATCATTTATTCGTATAAATACGCGTTTGTATATTTATCTGCCACTCCTTAAAGGCCAGGATGTGAAAATAGTTTCTGATATTAAACCGGTCCGTGACAAAATAAAGGTTGGGGACCACTGCTATAGTCTATACCTTTGACAGGGCCATCATTCCTGCTGCGGTCAAGACAAACAACTCTCCCCTAGGCAGAAACATCCAGACAGCCAGTCACATACCTGCAGACTGTTACCTTTTTACATTAAATTGTGTTTATGGATATATTTATTTTATTTCAAGTTGGTGGCCCATAGTACACAGCGGCTTTTATGACTACCAAAATTCTGAAATATTTACTGTGTTATCTTTGATCTATTATTTTCAAGTTTATTTTCAAGCTCAGTCAATAAAAAGTTGCTATACAGGCGAGAAGAACTTTTAAATCTCAGATTGGATTAAACCCTCCCAACCACAACTACGGAAAATTTCCTCACTGACATTCTCCACTCACCAGGCTAGCAGTGGAAGTGCTGACCCCGCTGAGAGCACAAAAAGAGGGGGAAGCAAGCTGGACTAAATGCTAGGCTAAGTAGCAATCCCCACAAACCTTCCATCCCAAGTATATTCATGGCCAGTGTAATTTCAGTGGCTAACAAAATGGATGAGATAAAACTAAAGCTATCCTCCCAGAAAAAACTGCAAAACGTCTCCTAATGTTTACGGACACCGGGCTAAGCAGCAACATTGCAGACTTAACGATCAAGTTAGTGGACTGCACAGCTTTCTGCGCTGACAAAACGCATGATGTCAGCAAGATCCACGAAGGAGATTTGTGTATTTATGTCAATAACTCCCGTATGCAACAATTTTGAAAATCATTAGAAAGTGTTGTTCTGCCTATTTTGAGTTTCTTATACATCAGCGCAGACCATTTTATCTGCCTAGGGAGTTCATGGCTGTTACCATTGGTGCTGTTTCCATCCCCCCAGATGCTAATGCTAATACAGCACTTAAGCAGCTACAGCGTGCCTTCAGCAATTAACAGACTAAGCATCCAGAAAATGCCTGTATTATAGGCAGTGATTTCATCCATAACAACCTCAGAACTATATTACCTAAATTCCCACAGCATGTATCCTGCAGCACTAGAAAACAAAAATACTGGACCACCTTCACATGACTCATATCAGGCTACTCCCTGCCCCCACTTTGGACAGTCCGGCATGACAGGAATCTCAGTGCCCGTACCTCCAAGCTCAGGAACAGCTTCTTCTCTCTAGCTGTAAACCTCCTGAATTGTCTACTCTCTGAAGAGTGAGCTCTTCTCATTCACCTCAATTACATACTACCCCCACCCCAAGAGAACCATCAATTGCCGTCTGCATTATGTTACATGCACCTTATGTCTATGTTTACCATGCAATGATCAGCTCCATTTCACTACTTCTGTAAAACACTACCTCATCTATGCAGACATGCTGATATGTGTCACGCCCACGGGGGCGGATCCGACAGGTGCTAGGGATTAAGGGGCGATCGTCCCTAGTACTTAAGGATCACTCGACCGGCAGGGAGTGGCGAAGTATTGTGCTATGATCAGCCTTACTTACTTGTCTTACATCATCCCTTGCTTCCTTACCTCCTCCGTCTGCCTGTCATGCCATCCCTAACTCTCTCTCCTTACCTCCCTAGCTCGGCTCCCGACCTTGACTCTCCTCCCCGGCCAACCCCGGCTCCCCTTGTCTTCCTGTCCTCCTGCGTCCCTGTCCCGTGTATTCCCGTGGGACGGACTTCCTGGCTCTCGACCACAGCTTCTCCACCACGACCACGAGCTTCGATTATCCCCTTTGGACTCCGGTGCCTGATCCCTGCTTCCCAGCGGGCTCCCCAGCCTCGTGCCCACCCTCCGGTTGCCCGAGGGGCGGGATTCCCCCGAACCTGCCTTTAGAGGCTGACGCTCGCCTGGGACTTATCATTCCAACTTGCATTAAAACCCGTTAACCCCTGCACGTCTGGATCCTCGACTTTTGTGTACACCGTCTGTGACAATATGTATATTTATTTGTATTTGTTAATATGTGTATCTGTATCTAGCCTGTATGTTTATGTATATCTGGATAACTTATGTATAATGTATGTAATGTATGTCTAATTTTGTATAATGTACATCTATCCAATCTATGTACATTCCCCCCCTCCTCCTCCCCTGTCCCCCTACATCTCACATGTTCTGGTGAAGCCACAACTCCCTTTTCATTTACACATGTGCCTGCACATTGTATTAATGACAATAAAAAATTGAACTGACTTAAATAATTCAATCTGTCTATTATTACTCATTTCGCAAGTTGCACTTCTATACATACCCATTTTGCATTTGCGCTGATTTATTACTGTACCCTATTATTTATACACCACAGCGTTTTGCGCATTTGTCTGAGACTTAATTTCTCATAAATTTTATTTTCATTTGTCTTTTTTGTCATTCAATATGCTGCTGTAATGACAGCATTTCTGTCCAGAATAAAAGTGTCATAATCTTAGTCGTTATCTGTTGTTGACGATAAACACAATCAGTCCATCTAAGCTCCATACACACAGAGCTGGAGACAAGATGTGAACTTCCTTTTAAAAAGACATGCAAAAAACCCATCTGTGTTCTGTGTAATTGTCAGTTAGACATATTAATCAGGTGGATTCCATAGTAAAATAAAAATTATTATGGCTGTGCCATTCTGAATACACGGAGATCAAAAGGGGACAAGGACGCAGAAAAAAAAATAAAACTGCACTGAGTCTAATCAAAGAACAAACTATATAAATAATGGATTCATAATTATTAACTGAAATGACACAGCAGTCCAGTAAAATTCGCATTAAGCATTAAAATATGGGGGATTAGGGGGCCTCCTAATCATCTACTATACTGTATGTAATTGGTGAATTTTCTCCTGTTTCTTGACCACGTTAGTTACTGTGTGGTGAGTGTACTGGCACAGAATGGCTGCCGTCGCATCATCCAGGTGCTACACCGTGGTGGTGGTTGAAGTGCCTCCCCATTGTTACTGTAAAGTACTTTAGGTGTCTTCAAAGGCATGATACAAATGTAACATTCCTTCATTTAAAGCTAACTTTGCTGCAGTACTGGACCCAAACCCGCTTTTTGGAATATTTCATTATCAATCCGCAAATCCCTAAACACATGTTCAGGCAGGAATACCAGAAGGGTATTCCCGAAATCAAAGGAACTCAGAAACATGGCTGTGAATGTGGATGTGAATCCTCCCATAACATATTCAGATCAGCTTCCAGTGGAGTCATTAGTTATCATTCTGCTTGGTGTCCCAATACTTAGCAAGTTAATCTGGAAGTGGGAAATGTGAACATCCCAAACGGCTAATGCAGGTTTGCCAGACTGTATTAGTTTTCATTCCAGTCCACCCAATCTATGGCTTGTTTTATGTTAAAATTATAGTCAAATGCTGAATTTTCAGAGAATGTTGGAATAAACTTCACGGACACAACTGAACAGGCAGGAATTGAGTTTTCGACCCATTAGCATGCAGAAATGCTAAACAATGGAGTCCAAACAGATCTGTACAGTGCAGTGAGAGCTGATTACAGGAGTTATTCATCTCTCATAAATGGCAGTTGGCTGATATGACACAAGAAGGTGCTCATGCAGCAGCTACCTAAAATAAAAGGATGCATTACTGGATGAATTGTTTTAAAACGAAGAATATTTGATTTGTGAAACTTTGATACAAAATGCTTTATAGTATTAAGGTATTGGCAGGGTCTATACTTGGACTGCTTGCATTCAGGATAAGCTGATTTACTAACTGAGCCATTATGTAGAGTGTCAGAAAGGACTGTCCTTAGTATTTCATTTACAGTAAGGAATACACATTAATACTGACCTGAGTATCTCCAGTTTACAGCGTGTTAAACCCAGTAATGCTGACTGCGGTATCTCCCTTTTAATCTTTGGATGCTGTTTCTCTGTTAAATCCGGCACCTCATTGTCACTCAGGTCCAGCTCTCTCACATACGGGTTTGAACTGAGAGCAGAGGCCAGTGCTATACAGGATTCCCAACTCAATTTACAGCTGTTCAGTCTGGAAAAGGAAACATGATTTTAAGCATTGCAAAAGCACAACTTGCATTTCAAAATAAATTAATACAGTGTGCAGTGTTCTGTGCCTCTTGGTGATTTGAGATGATATGAGAGGTGAAATAGTAATTGTTTACTGTAATCATTTGATCACTGACTGAATCCGAGGGTCTTACGTCTAATCCTGGTGTTAATTATTTAACAGGAAAAAACTTTGACAGCCCATAACTGGCAGGGATTATGTCTGCCTGCTTGTTTTCACAGAAACAGCAGAGTGAATCACTTTTCTCCCACCCATGTGCATTTTGGCTTCTCAGGTATGCTAAATTACCTGTTGCGTGTGCCAGTCTGTGCCCTGTGACTGACTGGCATCCAAGTCAAGGTCTCACCCTACCTCCCACACTGTACAGCACGGCATAGGGATCCAGGCTCCCTGTCCAGGATAAGCAGTTGGAAGTAGGACAGATGGATGGATATAAAATGCATATTCTGTACTCACTTCAGTATCTCCAGTTTACAGCTGGGATCCACCAGCACAGCAGAAAGCAGCTTCACTCCTGAGTTTCCTGGGTGATTGTAGCTCAGATCAAGCTCTCTCAGGTGTGATGGGTTTGACCTCAGAGCTGATGTCAGGGAAGAACAGCCTTCTTCTCTCAATGTGCAACCTGCCAGCCTGCCAAAAGGGAAATCATAACATTGTTTTCTACTACTTTCTTTTGGATAGTAGCTATATAATTTATCATGTTTAACACGAGATGCTTTGGCAAGCACACGCAAAAGAAAGATCATTTTGGTGCTCATGCAGCAAGTACTCAAGTTGAACTAATATTATAACTCCACATAGGTAAATGTGATTTATGAAACTGTGAGTAATTTAACATTAATAATGCACAATGTCCTCATTTCTGAAAAAAAAGATGTGAAAAATAAGTTACATTTTACAACTGCTTAGTAGGAATAAAATAGTGTGAGTACAGAAGTTACCTTCTGGGACTAGCTTTGCAATCGTTAATAAAAACACTGTAAAATGTTAATGTTTTGACAAAGTTCATGCTTAGACGATTTGTATTCTCCATCAGCTGCATTATGGGTTGAGGCACTACAGTAAATACATGTGAGGGTCTTAAAATATTTGAAACCTAAATAAAAGAGACATAAACAGGAACAGTAAACTCCCCATGTGGCTTATCCTTCAGCCCTTCCCCTAGACTCTCCTGTTTTGTGTGTACATGTTGGGGGGCATTCAAGTTGTACTATCAAATACCCATAGTCTGTGGTTTAATTTGTGTTCCAAATATCTAACAAATACTAGTTTAGTATTTCTTCTGTCATATAGGACTGACCTCAGTATTTCCAGTGTACAGTGTGGATTCTCCAATTCTGCAAAGAGCAGCTTCACTCCAGAATCCTGCAGGTCATTGTCACTCAGGTCCAGCTCTCTCAAGCAGGAGAAGTTTGATCTGAGAGTTAAAGCCAACGCTTCACAGAATGTCTCTGTGAGATTGCAGCTGTTCAGTCTGAAAAAGAAAACATTTTAGGACACAGACACAAAGACAATCTACCGATAACACTACTGACACAAACCAAAAAGACAATCACTTGTTTTTAGAATAATAATAACCACACCGCTACGACCTCCCGTATCCACCCTATGTATGTTGACCACTGATCAGTGTGATGCTGGTACTGTGCTCTGGATAAACCTTTCACTGCTCTTGCACTAAGGCTCAAGGTTTAAGGGGGGATTATGTAAGGAAAAGTAGTAAAGACGTCCCAATGTTCTTGGTTGATCATGTGAAAGCAGACAGTGCTAGCTATGAATGATCAAGGGGGAAGCCAAGGAGAGAATGAGGATTCCAGTCGGCACCACTTGGGTGATAAAGAAGATGACTGAATTACAATGAACATGAAAGTCTCCGTCCTGTCCTGCCCTATCCCTGCCCCAGGCTCCTCAAAGTCCAGGGGGTCACTCTTTGTATGTAAATTCACTCACAACACCTACACACAGCACCGTGTTGGGGAGGGTCTTTCGGGGTATAAAGGGGGGTGAAGAACTGTCCTTAATTTGTATTTGAGCTGCCTTTCAATACCTGGTGTATGTCTATACTGTATCGCATTATATTACTTTTTACTGTTCAATAAACCACCATTTTGCTGAAACTGCGGAGACTCTGCAAGTGGATTCCTTATATTCACTGTCAGTGGCTTCACGTATCAGTGTCCAACAACAATAAACAATGATGGTGAATGGTTGAGGGAATGATGATTCTTAAGTGGCGGGGTATTGTTACACAATGAGAAAATGTATAAAAATTGGTGTAAACCTGTATTGGACACACTTTAAGTGTCAGGCCTTGGTTGTACCTTCATTGTTACACTACTGATTTGGCAAGGAAGGAAAAACCACAACACTACCTAAAATAACAAGATGCATTACTGGATAAATTGTTTTAAAACAGAGAATGTTTGATTTGTGTAACTTTGATATAAAATGCTTTATAGTATTAAGGTATCAGTCCAATCATTGACAGCTTGCATTCAGGATCAGCTGACTTACTGACTGACCCATTGCTGTACGTGGAGTGTCAGAAAGGACTGTCCATAGTATTTCATTTACAGTAAGGAATACCCATTAATACTGACCTGAGTATCTCCATCTTACAGCGCATAAAACCCAGTAATGCTGATTGCGACATCTCCATTTTAGTCTTTGGATGCTGTTTCTCTGTTAAATCTGGCACCTCGTTGTCACTCAGGTCCAGCTCTGTCACATGCGGGTTTGAACTGAGAGCAGAGGCCAGTGCTATACAGGATTCCCAACTCAATTTACAGCTGTTCAGTCTGGAAAAGGAAACATGATTTGAAGCATAGCAAAAGCACAACTTGAATTTCAAAATGAATTAGTGCAGTGTTCTGTGCCTCTTGGTGATTTGAGATGATATGAGAGGTGAGATAGTGAATGTTTACTGCAATCATTTGATCACTGACTGAATCAGTGGATCTTACCAGAAATTCTCGCATTAATTATTAACAGGAAAAAAACTTTGACAGATCAGAACTGGCAGGGATTAAGTCTGCCTGCTGGTTTTCACAGAAACAGCAGAGCGAATCACTTTCCTTCCACCTGTCACGATCCGCTCCGTTCGATCCTCCCGTGTGCCACGCCCACCTCATTACCTTGTGTTCCTGCCTGATTGTGATCACCTTTGTCCCGTTAATCCCTAGTCTGTCAGCGTATATGAGTCCCTGTCTTCCTGAGTCTTGCGTCGGTCATTGATGTATATTGTCGCCTATGTTTGTGCCTGTCTGCCTGCCTACCCCATTAAACCCCGTTTTGCCCTGTCAGTCCGGCTCCGTTTCGTCTCCTTGCCTGCTCGACTACCACGAAACGTGACACCACCAATGTGCATTTAGGTTTCTCAGGTATGCTAAATTACCTGTTGTGTGTGTGTCAGTGTGTACCCTGTGACTGATTGGCATCCCACCCAGGGTCTCACCCTACATCCCACCCTACACAGCATGGTATAGGGATCCAGGCTCCCTGTCCAGGACAAGTAGTTGCAAGAAGGACAGATGGATTGATATAAAATGCATATTCTGTACTCACTTTAGTATCTCCAGTTTACAGCTGGGATCCTCCAGCACAGCAGAGATCAGCTTCACTCCTGAGTCTCCTGGGTGATTGTAGCTCAGATCCAGCTCTCTCAAGTGTGAAGGATTTGACCTCAGAGCTGAAGTCAGGGAAGAACAGCCTTCTTCTGTGAATGTGCAACCTGCCAGCCTGCCAAAACGAAATTAGACGGGAAATCACAACATTGTGTTCTACTACCCTCTTCTCGATAGTAGCTATATAATTTAACCTGTACTCCCCATGTGGCTTATCCTTCAGCCCTTCCCCTAGACTTTCCTGCTTTGTGTGTACATGTTGGGGGGCATTCAAGTTGTATCAAATACCCATAGTCTGTGGTTTAATTTGCGTTCCAAATATCTAACAAATATTAGTTTAGTATTTCACCAGTTTATAGGACTGACCTCAATATTCCCAGTGTACAGTGCGGATTCTCCAGTTCCACAAAGAGCAGCTTTAATCCAGAATCCTGCAGGTCATTGTCACTCAGGTCCAGCTCTCTCAGGCATGAGAAGTTTGATCTGAGAGTTAAAGCCAATGCTGCACAGCATGTCTCTGTGAGATTGCAGCTGTTCAGTCTGAAAAAGAAAACATTTTAAGAACACAAGAAATTTACAAACCAGAAGCGGCCATTCGGCCCATCAAGCACGTTTGGGGAGAACTTAACTAATAGCTCAGAGTTGTTAAAATCTTATCTAGCTCTGATTTAAAGGAACCCAGGGTTTCAGTTTCCGCTACACTAGCAGGAAGACTATTCCATACTCTGACTACAGGTACACGCTGTGTAAAGAAGTGCTTCCTCAAATTGCTTTAAAATGTTCTCTCACTAATTTCCACTTATGGCCACGAGTTCTAGTATTTAAACTAATATGGAAATAGCCATTTGGCTGAACAGCCTCCAGACCTGTTAGAATCTTATAGACCTGAATCATGTACCCCCTTAGTCTCCTTTGCTCAAGGCTAAACAGATTCAGCTCAGCCAACCTCTCCTCATAAAACATTCCTCTAAGACCAGGAATCATTCTCGTAGCCCTCTGTTGCACCTTTTCCAAGGCAGCAAGGTCTTTCTTAAGGTATGGTGACCAAACCTGCACACAATATTCTACGGAAGGGTCTCATCAAGGAATTATATAAATGTAGCATCACCTCCCTTGACTATAACTCCACACACTGAGAGATATAACCCAACATTCTATTGGCCTTTTTTATTGCTTCCCCACACTGGAGAGAGTGGGACATGGAAACATGAACATACACACCGAGATCTTTCTCGTAATCAGCTACCTTTATTTCACTAGGACCTATAAAATACCTGTACTTTTATATTTCTGCTCCCTGCATGGATTACTTTACATTTATCTGTATTAAATTTCATCTGCCAAGTATCAGCCCAGTCGCTAATTAAATCCAAATCCCATTGTAGCCTCTGTGTTGCTAGTTTAGTATCTGCTACGCCACCCACCTTGGTGTCATCTACAAATTTAACCAGTTTACTGTATGTATTGGTGTCAATATCATTAATGTCAATTAGGAACAATATTGGTCCAAAAATTGAACCCTGCGGTACCCCACTGTGAACGCAGGCCCACTGTGACATTGTGCCTCTAATAACTACTCGCTGCTTCCTGTCAGTTAACTAATTTTCGATCCAAGCTGCCACAGTTTTTAAAATCTGTTTTGAGCTTTAGCAAAAGCCGTTTGTGGGGGACAACATCAAAGGTCCTCTGGAAATCTAAGTAGATCATATCGTAGGTCTTTTTGTGATCAATTTCACTTGTAGCTTCCTCAAAGAACTCAAGTAGATTCATTAAACAGGATCTACCTCACCTAAATCCATGTTGGCTATCTCTCAGAAAGTTATTTGCATTCAGTTAATTGACCATTTTCACTTGGATTATAGTTTCCATTATTTTTCCAGTAATGCTAGTTAAACTGATTGGCCTATACTGTAGTTTGCTGGATTACTTCTATCCCCTTTTTTGAATATGGGTGTTATATTAGAATGCTTCCAATCTGAAGGTACTGCACCCGCAGATAATGATTTCTGGAATATTAAAGTTAAAGGTCGGCTAATAATATCCCTTATCTCTTTTAAAATTACAGGTAAGATACCATCAGGGCCCTGCGATTTATTTATTTGAGTTTAGCTAGACTTAGTACCACATCAGCCTCAGTTATACATATATTGTTCATAGACGACGCTGTATTCGTACTAACTGGTGGTAAGTTACTCGTGTTCTCTACTGTGAACACCCGTGTAAAATAATCGTTAAACTCATTTACTATATCAATTTCATTTTCAATTATAAGGCCCTTACTATCCTGCAAATTAGTGATTTCAGCTTTTAGAGCTCTTTTAGAGTTAAAATATTGGAAGAAACTTTTATTGTCATCCTTAGCCTCTAATGCAATTTTTCTTTCTACTGTATCCCACTGTATCCCAGGTAAATTAAAATCACCCATAACCACAACATCATTTTTATTACTCATAATCCTGATATCCCGTCATATAACATTCCGCTTTCCTCTGCAGCTACATTAGGTGCTCTATCACAAACCCCGAAAATTAGACCATTTGAGTCTTTGGGTGCTTTCACACCTATGGCATTTGGTGCGCACCAAACATGTTTGGTCCCTTGGTTCGGTTCGTTTGCGTTGATGTGAATGCAATCTCGGTACTTTGGTGCGCACCAAATCAATCGATCCAAGACCTGCCTGAAGGGATGGTCTCGGACCGCTTTATCCGCTCTACTTTGGTATGGTGCGTCCGGTGTGAAAGCAACCAAACTAAATCTGACGAAATGGTATAGTTTAATGCACTTTGGGTATAATAGATACGGGGTTGTGGGTAAAATTCACTTTTCACTTCCTGTTGACTCCATTAAATTTTTCAGGCTATCGACTCGCGATGAAATCAAACCGCAGAGAAATGTGGAGTGCTGAAGAAATTTAATAATTTAAGTAAAAAGTCATAGACTACCTGATTGACAAAGGAATCTTTTGTACAGTTATAGACTTTATCTCGCCAAATATTAATTCTCAAAACATTGTTATAGTAGCCTAGTTAATGTCATGCAATGTCACTATGCAATTTGGAGAACTGTATAGATAATATAGACAATATCACGTTTGAATGTGTATCATGACAAGACTTGCCATT
>JAODKE010034725.1:0-19061 GCA_026779605.1 Mormyrus hasselquistii
TATGAATATTAAAGTGAAAACAGGTCTTGTATCGAAATCTGTATCAACATTAGTATCAGATCAGAACTGAAAAAAATGTGGATCAGCCCGTCCCTAAATAATATATTATTAAATATATTCATTTTTAAATGAGTAAATACAAATGAAAAAATATGTATTCCAAAAAATCTAAAAGGCTACTACAAACATGCCTGGTTTGTACATCTTGTGTTCAACACTGCAGCAGATATCTCCCCTTCCACACATACACATCCATTGTTCTAATTTTACTGAACAAATCAAACACGAATCTGTACCTGTTTGTAAAGTTCAAAGTGTGTGAGGGGAAGCTCCACTGCCTCTCTCACTTCTTGCTTCTGGATGTCCATACCTCCGATGTCTGCATACATCACATCAGGCTTCTGGTCTGTGAGAAGAGCGTAAGAGCATTAGCAAGGAAGATTTCCACAGCGAGTCAGCTCCAGTTTCCAGCAACAGCAAGAGTTATGGTGAAAGTAACTAAAGAACATTACAAAAATAGGAATCCTCTACTAGATTCTAATACATTTTTTTCTGGTTCTTTTACAGTAACTTCAAAATCATGTTTTCCACATATTCCAAATTCACCTTCATACAAATTAAACCCAATAGCAGAGAAGCAGAAAGCAAACCTGAGGTAAGCATCATGATGCTGCTGTCAGCCTCTGGGGGCAGGACGTCCACCAGGGCATTGCTGTGCTTGTGCAGGGCCACTGATGCATTGGGCTTCAGTAGCTCCCGGTCAATGGTGCTCAGAATCCTCACGTAGTAGTTGGAGCCTAAGGCACAAGATAAGGGGACAGGGAGGAGAAGTGGCTCAAAAAAAGCTGTGTTCAAATCAAAAGCAATGTACCAGGATGATACAGACTGGAAGATGACTTAGACCACAAGTCTGACTATATATAAAAAATGTAGATCAAATAGAATTCTAGAGTTAATAAATCTGGTGATTAACATGAAGATGATCACACTGACATCAAACAAGAGAAAGACCCAAGAGTTACAAAAGGCAAAAAGTGATGTGACCAGTGGGACGGAGCCCACCTGTGGTGGAACCGACTATGGCTGTGTTCTGGTCCACAGCCTCCAGGAACTGCCCGATGACAAGAGGAATGCTCTGTATCCTCTTCACTTCTTCCTGGGCATGAAGAAATTCTTTCTTGAGGTTCTTCTGCTCATCTTTGATGTACTCTTCTTGCACTTCTAGGAACTCCAGTTCCTGCTGCAGCTTCTATTGAGTAGGAAAGGTGATTTGTACACAGTTTGCAAGTCATTATGAGGTAAAAGCGCAGACAGCAGTGCTTTTCCTAAATGTAAAAAGGGTTGAAAACTCACATTTGTTCTCTATTACGCCAGGTTCACTACATTATTTTGGTTCCTTAAGTTCTGAGAGTTATTTCAGCTGTTTAAGGGCTCGTATCTGACATTCATCTTCATGGAAACCTTGCATCTAACCAAGCACAATGTTTTAATTATCAGAATATTCAAATATTATGCAGTGTTAGAAAATACATATAATCAATCTGCAAGCAGTGATTAAGTGCCATATGGTTACTAACAACCACCCAATGGCCCCAAGATTCCATAGACAAAATATGATTAAATATGAGCAAAAGCTTATATTTAGCCCAAATGATTTAGAAGATGGGACATTCTTACAGTGTATAAAAAAGTCAGGGTTTAATGCTTTAAGGTCCAGTAGTTTCAGGAACATGTACTGGAAATCCAAATTGTGCATTGGCAATGATACTTCAGGAATCTATGTTACTAGATTAGCTAAAAATAAATATTTTTAAAAATTATATATATTTAGGACCAAATGTATATGGAAGAAATTATATTTCGGTGAAAATTATGATTGCAATCATGCTGTTTTCACAGTCATCCATCAATCCACTACAACAAAGGACAATAAACATTACAGCGAGTTTCGAATAAACAAGAACAATGTTTTGGAGATACAGTACTGGGTAAACTCATTACAACCACCAAACTTAACAGCTTTATTATACTAATGATTTAAAGGAAGAACTTGAATTAGTTCAATTTGACCAAGGCTGGTATTAATAAAGACAATCCCATATGGGCTGTTCAGGAAAGCTTATGTGCATTTAAAAGCAGTTGTTTTGAATATCTGATGTGAATTACTTCCAGTTACTTACCCATTGCCTTTTACTGTTATCCTGTGACATTTTGATTTTCTTTAATAACATAATTAAAAAAAGAAAGCTAACATTTTTCACTTGTAGCAGTTGTATTTGAATCACTATTTTCATTTAGAAAAATGCCAATGCCAAGTTAGAATTTAAATCCCTTGCATCAAATTCAAATAGCATATATTTGTGTATTTGCATAAACAATAACGTTTCTCAGTTTTAACATTTGATATGTTGCCTTTGTTCTATTTTCTATTCAACCTATGCTCTAATTCAATCAAATATGGGTTTATATGATTCATAAATCACTGCACTCTATCTACATTTCACATAGAGTCCCATTTTTTTTGGAAAAGGGAATTTAGTTTTGGAAAGAAAAAACACCCATTTATACTTATTTATTACGTAATTAAAATTACTGCATCACTTGCAAGCTACTTATGTGAATTACAGTCTTTACAAGCACAGAATCAAGCAGTTGTTTCTCTTTAGGTTTTTTTTTGACTGAAGATACCCTGGTCTGGAAATGTGGTTTTGCAAATCAAATTTTTACCTTTCAATCCAAAGGTAACAAGCTAGATTTTTAAACAGAGGCACATAAGGGGAGATACAGAATGATACATGTACAAATAACAGAATGGAAAGGAAGACCTAGGATGCCCTTCACCATAAATAAAACTGAAAATGTATATGTGCCAACACAATATCCTTTCCAAAAAGGATCAGCGTTAAAAAAAAAAGACAATATATAAAAAAAAATATATAGATTCTACAGTCTCATAGAATGAGACACAAAACACATGCTTTTGGTCAGTTACTACCACCTCTTCAATTCAACTCTTTGTTATTTTTCTGTCATTTAGTTTATTGCTTATTCAATTTAATGTTGCTGATTATTCAGGCACCTATCATCAATATTACAAAGAGCATAATGAGAGTGTAATTGTCAAACCTTGTATCTGCTATACAGATCTTCCAGGTCCTCGGGCTCAGGAGCTAAGAAGGACAAGGCGGTCTGTGGCCGTGAAATCAGCACTGCCGGAGCGTCGTCCTGTAAAACCACGTAGTCACATAAGCCCCTCTCCCATTGTTTAGCTTAGCAGTAGCCAAGAAAAGGACGCTGTTATTGTGCGCACTACAACGACTTTTTTAAAAAATATAATTATTTCATAATTATTATGTACCAGCTAAACACATAGATGCTAAGTAGGCAAGACACGTAACCAGTGGACGTTTCAAAAATAAAAATACTGATGAAATAAAATACTAATGACGATAGAAGATTCGCTAAATTCAAACACAGACGGGTGAATCTTAGAAGACAAGCTAAAATGAATTTTTAAATTAAAAATAGTAGTTGCGTAACAGTTAGTTAGGTATAAAGAGGCCCAGTTAGCTTGACAGCGAATGAATTGGCACCTTTTCGATAAAACCGAGTGCTGTAAGATTATACATATAATTCAGATTTAGCACGACCATTCCCCGTGCTATTACACCGTTTCAGCATATTATGAAATGCCATTAAAAAAAAAAAACAATATAAAAATATATATTTACCAGACTTTTTTCAAAGATCACACCGCCTTCCTCCATAGTGGTTTGTCGCGCGATCAAGCCGTTTACGCATGCGTTAATTTGGGACAATTCGGATATTACGTGTTCGCATAGAGATTGTAGGAAATGTAGTATTTAATGGTCATTGTAGTTCTGGATAGGTACGTCATCGCATGCAATGATAATTTTAATATGACGGTATGGCAGCTAAATTTCTATGCGTTGAAAACGATTTCGACACTTCGTGAGGAATCATAGTGTTTTTATCCGTAATATTCTCAGCGCATGCTGATTCGGCCAGACAAGGCCGTATTCGGATGGTTTTGGTTTTATATGACTGCGAAAGTAGAATGGAGCTTGCCTCGTGCTCCACAGCTAGTTTATTTTGTGCAGCAGCCTTAGCGAATAAGGTTTATCTTTCTTAGAAAAGAATCGTCTAACTGTGCAGAACGGGTGGTTTCCTGATATTGGTGTCCGATCAATAAAATATTTGTACTGGGTAATATGGATTTGATTATTAAATCTCCGAAATAACACTTTATAGATTTAAACTGGCAGGTACATTATCTCTGCATTCTTTATCTTTTCCACTTATCCCGCTCAAGTATCCAATTGACAACGCAGCTGACCAAAACGTAACACTAGTGGTCTCCAACCTTTTCTACAGAGACCTATTTTTACAAATAAAATAAATCGGTGGGCTGCCGAATTGTGACATGTTGAGAGAGTATATTGTCCTGACCTGTTGGGTCCCCCTTGGTATATTTTGCCGACTTAATGTGGAGGGGTCCTTACCGACATATTTTGTAGCGATCGACCAGACGATCGTTCACAAGATGGCTACTGCAGCCATTTCGGGGAGAAGCCCGGTGTACAGACGGTTGCTCACTAACGCCACCCCATAATAAAGACTAATCACAAAAAAATGCAGTGTCCTCTGTGGGTTTCAAGGGGCAAGCAGAAATGAAAATAAAAAATGTGTTAAATAATCTTAATCCTTGATATATTATGTTAGTAGGCTCGTGTGATCCTTTATTGGGACTGTGACTCACCGACTGCGATTTATTATAGTTGATGTTTGGCATATTTAATTAATAAAATATATGATAATATTAGTGATTAATGGAGCACTGCATGTTTCAAATGACTAAATGCTTCACCCATCTGGCATTGGACCTGCATGTATGAGATAGATGTTTACAGATTCAAGTGACCTTGTTAACAGGTATAAAAAGCCCCTTAGTCCAAATCCTAGACATCAATATTGTAGAAACTAGAGTAAGGAGTGTAATAGAGCTGCAGGAATTAAAGCTGCAGTGGCATCCACACTTAAACGATCCAGGTCCAAGCAGCACTCTTTACCCGAGAGACCTCTGGCTGGAGGAGGGGCCCAAGAGCACGTGCCCTCTGTCAGCACCCAGGCACTAAAAGTTTTTAACTAAGAGTTTTTTCCCCTAAAACCTACCCACAAAGTGGCTGAGAACAATTTTAAGTTAGGAAAAGAGCCAACTCCTAGAGTAAGACTCCATCGCTGTTGTTATGCAACGTCACTTTTAGCTGTAAGGGCCGTAGGTTTTGTTAATTGCTCTTAGTCAAATGTCCCACATTTAGGACTGACCCGCCCATTATTTTTTAGGAGTTTCTCCTAAATAGGCAAGTTAGGTGCTACTTTTGCCTTAAGATGCTTTGTGACCAGAGCAGTAGAAAAAATAAAGTGGCGAAGCTCCCATGTTGATCAAATAGTACATTCTTAAAAACATTTAATGTATTAAAACTGTATTATATCGCATATTATTATTATTATTATTATTATTATTATTATTATTATTATTATATATGTTCTCACTGTATAATCAGGCCCAGTAGTTATGACCAAAGGTAGTTATATTAGCCAGCCATACAAACCACTACCGTTCCCATTTCAGTAATGAGTCAATATAAATTACTACGTACAGTACACTACGTACAGTACTGACTCAAGGTAACTTTACATATTAAGCTGTTTTTGGTTATCAATAGGTTCATGATTATGCTTAGCCGACCTTATTAGAATACCAATTTGTAGCTCTTTGTCGAGTCACATCGTTCATTGTGAATGCTGCCAAATTTATGGCAAAATAGCTAATAATTATTTTGTGATAATTTATTTACCTAAATAAATACCGGTTTACGATAAAGTGTTAAGGTGTCTTTTTGCATGCGCTTTTAATGTGTTGCATTTGTAAACGGCGTTCGAACAAAAAAGTGCTTTTTTCATGTTATTTAGTGTCCTTCAGTTTGAATTACTTAGAATATTACTGAAATAAATTTAAAAACTCTGTTTGTCCATATTGACCAATATTTATTTGCCCATATTACTCCCACTCCCATTCTTTTTGGTCCTTAAAGTGCGAGATGTGAATATATGGCACATTACTTAGTGGTATAGATTTTGCAATATGTTATCCCAATTTAGCTTATTTTGTGGATGAAGAATGATAATGGATTTTAACCATTGCATGGAGCCCTGTTTGTGGTGGGTGCTTTCTATACAAGTAAATAATTAAGCAAGAAGGCATATTTTGCTTGGTAGCCTTTATGAAACATTATACAATATTGTTATTTGTATGTTATTTCGGTAGGAAAATTGGTTGAAAATTGTTAGATAGTTTAAAATTTCTATAATGTTAATATGTCTAACTATTATTCTCCTTAAAAAATAAGGAATTAAGGTTTAGCGTGCTGCATGCGAAAATAGCAACTTCTGTATTGCCGGAGGACCGGTGCTTTAATTAATTGATTGAGATATAAAATGTAAAAAGTTACAAATGTTCAAAAACTGCTCTCAGTGTATCGGGATTCAGTGAAAAGTTCTACAGTGACGGTTATTTGTGGCTCTAATAAAAAAAAAAAAAACACACAGTATTTAATATTAAAAATTCTCAGGAATGTTAAGTCGATTTACACTAAAAAATCAAATCCGACTGCTCCAGGATCTTGCGTTACGTAATGTATGCTAACACGAAGGAATTCTTTCCCTCCCTCTTTACTGAGATAAGCACTTATAAGATAAATGCATATGATATTTTGTCTATGAAAAGTCAATTTACAATTTGTTTATCCAAAATGTGCAATCATTTGTTTAGAGTTGGAACTGCTATTACATGCTGAGTTCCATTATGAAAGTGATACTTGCATTATAGAACTGAAGCTAGACGGAATCTAACGGAAATTGTGCGTCATCACTATCATCCTGTGTGATAAATATGTTGGTTGACATTTTTCTGGACTACAAAGAATGTAATGACTGTATATGAGAAATGACAAAACTGACAATGTTGTGTCCTTATCAAAGTGTTTTAGATATGTGGCTTTTCTTCTCTGCGTTGTTCTACTTGCATCAAGGTGAGAATCAATTATTTGTTTTGCCTTGTCTTGATTTTTAGTAGAAATGTCTATTTATACTAAGATTGCAAAGTGCCTGACACAAATGATTTTAAAGCAAATGAAATATTACAAAATAACGGAGAATGGAATGGAGATGGTTTCATAATGGAAAGGAGTCTGTTCTGTATTGGAAAGAATTCAGTTGGACTGAATTGATCAATACAGTAGGTATTCAAGTTAGATTTTGTCTTTTGCTCAGGATGTTCCGCCCTGGTGTCTGTGACCGAGAATCCCAGCATTATTGTCTCACAACTGGATGGTAATGTGACTTTGAATTGCCAGTTTTTCCACACTTCTGACGAGATGATCACGGGACCCATTCTGTATTGGTATTATGGAGCAGATGTGTTTATTTACCCTAAAGTCTCACCACAGTACCAGAAACGGGTGGTGGTTCAGAATCTTGACTTGAACTGCAGGAACAGTTCCATCATTTTGCTCAGAGTCCAGTGGGAGGACAGCCGAAAGTACCACTGCATGGTGTCCTATGAGAGAGCAGGCAAAGCTACCAGGACCAGAGGACAGGGGGTCATGCTTCAAGTTCATGGTAACTTCAGTTGCCCTATGGCTGGGCTTTTTATGTCTATTCATAATGGCAGATGGCAAAATATTTACAGCAATAAGTACAACAACCATTATCACAGTTATTCATATCAGAATTATTTTGAGGGGAAACGCTACCTTTCTGGGCTTTTGAACAAAGCAGAACCATTAGTAGCACTTTTTAAATTTCACCTTTTCCCCCAATATATACATATACAGGCTATGTATGACAATGCAATGTTGAATCAAATAAGGCTGAAGGAAAGCAAGTATTGTCACAGTATGATAGTACAGTCATATTATTAATTGTAGTATAATCATAAATGCACAATATTGTAATGTGCATGGACATTGGAGTTACTATGTTTTTTCTAATATAGAAACATGTCATATAACATTAAAGGCACACTGTATATAGAGCAGTAACTTTGTATATTTAATTGTGTTCCAGGACCCATGTCTTTTAACATCTCTGATGAGTTAGAACACAAACTGCTTTGCAACATTGAAGTGTCTGGAAACTCCAATTTATACCTCACCGTCTTCCGTGATGGGACAGAAGTGGGCAGAAGCCAAAATGTCACCAGTAACCCCCACACAGGACTGTCAGCACTCATTCCATTTGAAAATGGCTGGGAATACGAGTGCCAGCTCAATTTGGGCTCCGCTGTTGTTCTGAGCCAGTCATTCAGGTTGCAGAGTGAGTTGATTTCTGTGTCTGCATTTGTCCTTATTTAATTTTAGGCATGAGTGAAATGAGACTGCAGCGTAATTCAGTGCTTGTGAAAGCTGTTGGATTAAAGCCCTGTAGACACTGAACTTCCATTTCTCCAGGAAGTTACCCATAATGGTACAAAAACACTAATCACTTTAGATAAATGCATCAGTTATATAACTAGTATTCTGATCTGTAAATATATTGCCATAGTCTTTGTTGAGTGTATTACCCACTGTTAAAGAACCCACTTTTAATGAAGCGCACAGCTGATGGAGCTATTTTCACCGTACTTCCTTTTCAGAGCCCCATGCACAGGACCTTCCAGAACCAGGCTTCTTGTATGCCATCATTCTTCTGATTCCCCTCAGTGTTCTTCTCTTTTTTCTTCTGATTCTTCTCATCCACAAAATATGCTGTAAAGGCCTTGGATCCCCATGACCATGCATAGGATAAGCATGTATAAAAGATTGATGGATGGAGGGATGGAGACAGGGACTAAATAAATAAAATACCATAAATGTGGGTTTAGGACAGGATGTTGTCTTCAAGTTCCATTATTACAAACTCTCTACTGCAGAGTTCAGGCATGAAGGTATTGTAGTTTCCAATCTAATCTCTTAAAACATGAAGTGCTAGTTTCACAAATAGATTCCATTGTGTTACGTGCCGGCGAATGGCGACGAGGGAGGGAAGTCCGGAGAACCTCTAGGCTTCCCCTAGAAACTTACAGCACGTAACAATTGTGTTAACTGAAATTAGATTTACACAATTAATCAGCTACAATGAGCAATGCTGATAAACACATCTAAGGTGAGCACATGTGTGTAGAGCTGTACGGTATGACTGTGTCTGTTTGTGTGTGTGTGTGTGTGGATTATATTTATATTGTGGGGACCAAATGTTCTGCACAATGTGATAAAAACCTGTTATTTTGGCATTGTGGGGACTAGTTTTCAGGTTCCCACAAAGATCTGTGAGTGTAATCAAAAAACTAAAAATGCCAAAATGTCATATTTTGTTTGGTTACTTATGGTTAAGGTTAGGACTGGGTAGGGGTTAAGGTCGTCATGTTGGAATTAGCGTTTTCCCCATAGCAATGAATAGATGGCAGGGTCAGCACTCGTTTGTTCCAGTCTTTGTGTCTTCTTCCCGTTTGGCCAGCAGATGTCGCTGGCCATCTTGTCCGCCTCCTTGTTAAAGTCTTTAGTGTGTTTCCCTTACTCCCTGGCCTGCCATGTGGCTCAGAGAGTTGAGTATGTGACTATCAATCTTGCCATCTCTGTTTTTCATTAGTAGATTTTGTTCCCTAGTGTTTCTTTTTGTATTAGTTTTTTTCTACTTCCTAAGTTTAGTGGTTTGCGTTGTTTTGCTAGGTGCCTGTGGTTGTGGTGTACCTGTCTTTGTTGTTTCCATAGAGTTATGTTTCCTACAGAGTTTCATAACTTAGTGTTGTTGATGATACTTTGCTTGATGGTGTTCTGGTTGCAGAATGAAAGACAGGTCCTGTATTATCAGGAGTGCAAGGGTAGATAATTTGGTATCTGATAGTAATGTACTACAATAGTTCCTCAGTTTCTATTTTCGTGACCGTTTAATTTTTCATCCTTTATCAGGAGACCAGTCATCGTCCAAATTACGACAGTGAAAAAGTACCATAATGATAGTAATGGTGCCATATCATATGAAATTATGATTAAGATTATTGGTTTGATTATTTAATTATTGATCCCAGGGGGAAATTTTGGTGCATGCAGCAGCAATAACACAGGTGGCAGATGAACACACGGTGCAAATGAGACAAAGTTCATAGACAGTACTGTACACACAGTGTGAACAAGATCATGTGGTGATGTACACAGTACACAAATTCAATACCATGCTAATGAAAACAGAATACTTCCCTAGTTCTGGGGCCTGTATCATGGGCTAAATATAAGTGAATGAAGACAAAGTCCATTTAAACTGAGGTCCCTTAGTTATCCAGCTAAGCAAGAAATTTTGCTTCATGATACAGGCCACCATTATAAACACTTCACGACTCTGTTTTGATTTTCAGGATGTAAATTCTCTAAAGTTAAGTTATCTTCATGTGCCCTTCAGTGTTGTGACTTTTACAGTCATCATCCAACTACAATAAACACGTAATGCTGAGTTTTTAATCCATTATGTTCTGGGGAATGTTTTTTTTTTTGGTGTTCATGGTAAGCATTAAAAAGAAACACGAGTGTCAACCTCCAACATGTTCTTACACTGTATGGCACACACAGCATGCCTTAGCATGTGGTCATTCCTTGTCTTTAATCCAAAAGTTATAGATATTTATTGATTTGTAATTGGAAATGATAATATGCTACAAGACAATTTCTGTCTTCAGTTGTGATCATTTTACGGTTCTACTTCATTTCAAACCGAATGATATTCCATTTTTCTGGGTTCTTGCTTTAATGTCAGGAAGGATAGCATCTTGCCATATAACAAATCTAATCAATGACCAATCTAATCAATGACCAATTTGCCCTACTCATGCATAGAATATAATATATCCACTATCTTAATAACGCCACAGTAGGTAGGTTACATAGACGTTACCATAACAACACAAACCACTGCTTTTCGGTATTCTCCTGCTCTCCCTCCCTCCCTCCCTTTCCCCATCCACCCCACTACTGCAATGCATCAGTCCCTCCTCCCTTACCTCCCACCCCCAATCTCTTTCCTTCATACACTCGCAAAAACACGACAGATTACACCCTTCGTGAAAACAATGAAACTGCGCGAAAACTGCGATTTTCTGCGATCACTGGTGTGGTCGTCTTTTTTTGACGTCTCTTTTTGGCTTAGGTCTTTTTGTGCTTAATTTCTACGTTGCAGTCAATTAAAGAATTTTATGCGTGGTTTACCGTTGATTACTTCATATTGGGCTGCGACAAACGGTGACTCTCATTGGGAGTCAGTTCTCGTTGGTATTCCGATTTCCAGAAGACGGGATTAAAGAAAAGGACGAACATAGAGAGACATCGGAAGGGTAAAGGAAATGATCATGTCGACAAGGGATAAAAGAGACATTTTTGAGATGTATTGCCAGTAGAAAGGGACGGAAATTAACAGCTGGTTAATTTGTCACTCTGGAAAAAAAATATTACATAGTATTGCATTTTTTTTTTATCGTAGTCGATGTGTTGGAGAAATCATTCATTCAAAGCGTTGCTCACCTTGTATAAATTGTATGTATTACAGAATAGTTCTCAGAAAGTATATTAAAAAATCTAAATTAAAATAACAGAAATAAACAGAAATAGGAATAAACACTTTCAATTACCAATATTATAACGAACTGCAGCAAGCATATGTGTCGTTGGTATGCGTCATAAACCAGATACAGTGCGCCTTGGTGGCAAGTGCAGTGTCCATTAATATAATAATAATAATAATTATTGAAATACTTTTTTTTCCCATTTGCGGTAAAGTGACTTGTAAATTGTAACTGATGCTTTTGGAGTAACTAGCCATAGTCCTTTTACATTTTTATGTGCACTCCTGAAGTTATTTTTCATGATAGAATAAGTAGAATAACATTGTAGTTGAATATAAACAGAGAATGCGTGTGTAACAAGAGAGTGCGATACTTGTATTCGCCACCTGTCAGTCACTGTGACCTCATGCATGCAGTATTGATAAGTGTGCCGTAATCTGTATGAACAAATTAGAATTTGTCACCTACATTTAACAAACAGGCACCTGAAGGTTGCATCGGTGTATGGCTTTATTATTGTAGTTTTCAGATTGATATATTCCAGAAAACAAAAGCAATAACAAATTTAACAAAGTGCTGAAATATTGTTCTGACTGCACTGTGACTGCCTAAAGCCAAAACACAGATGACAGGAAAGTGGGTTTGCTTCCTGTAATATGAAGTTGTGGTTTGGAAGTTCTGCTCGCTAGTCTCTAGCTCAGGGCTGCTCCTGCACAGTTATTTAGAATTGAGATTTGGTGTGGTGTCTTCCATCTGCACGGCCTTTGCAGGATACATCGAGTCTTGCATTTATTGGAATCTTGTTTACTGCATTCTGTGAACCATAACTGTCTTCCTGGAATAATGTTGGCTGTTGATGATATGGAGATGCTTCGTGAGGAGATTTGAAAGGCACTCAGCCATTAAAAGCATGAACAGACAAACAGACACTCAAAAGTTTATAAATAAATGAGCATAACCTCAGAAGAGAACTCCAAGGACAAGAGCTTAATGTGTTTAAGGATTCACAGGATTATAATCAAATTTATCAGATCTGAAATCAGTGTATGAAGTCATATATAGAATTCAACGTGATGCAAGAGCCGCATACATTTTGCAAGTGCCATTATCAGGGTTGTGGCTCAGCACCTGCCAGCATTTGCTGATCTCTGTTACAGACTGAATATAGTTCAGAGCACAGATTAAAAGAAGAGTAACTAACCTGAACTGCAAGCGGCTTAAGAACGGAGGCATCTTGCGTGTACAGGAAGGCAAGGTGGTGTGTTTTTTTTTTTGCACTTGATTTCTTGGTGAGACTGTGCTGCACCGTGGGGAGGCCTGTGTACACACATATCCCTTCCTCTCCTGCCGTGGCAGCACTGGAGGACCCGCTCTGAGCAGCCAGACACACCCATCCACCAGGAGCATGCCTGCACTGCGGCTGCTGCTGGGCCCGGCCCTGCTCTGCCTGCTCTACGGTGAGTGGGAGCCCCGCTGAGCCGCCTTGCACACAGGAGCATGCATGAGCCTCTTTAGCCTTTTTCCTTTGACCGGGGGGGGCATCAGTGTCACGGACGGAACACTCGCTGTTTTGTTACAGGGTGGGAGATGCTGAGATAAATCGCTAGCTTATTGTTTAACACTAGAGATCTGATCTAACTATCACAATAAAAGTAGATACTATATACAAATTAATGCAGTGACACACTATTCTGCTTTTCATTTATTTTGGATACAATCTTTTCCTTTATATTTAAAAGATAGTGTATGTATAATATATATGTCTATATACCAAAATTATATATATGGCAAAAGGATGCACTACTTTTGTGTATACACACACACACACACTGTACATATGATAACAATGGTAGCTAGTATAATACTAATATTAATATTGATATTAATAATAATAATGTAGGAACCAGCCAATAGTAATACTCAAAGGGAGAATATATCTGTAATGATAATCCTTATATATCTGCAAATGTCTGGTGGAGTCTATTCATTTATCTATCAAGCAAAGTGCCAGAACAGATGGTATGAATACATCAGCTTGCCAGGAATCACTGCATGTGTTTGGTTTTTGCATTTTCCCCACATCTACAAGCTCCTGACAATGACAGCATATAGTAGCAGGTGATGTTTACTGCATCAGTTTTTTGAAGTATTTTTATAGGCAGCACTGGGCTTGTTTCTGTTTTGTTTTGTTTTGTTTATTTGTGGTGCATTTGGCTGACGTTTTTATTTAGATCAGTCACATAAAACATTATTTGTATGCTTGAATCGCTAAAAAATGTTATTCTTTTTTAAATATTTAGAATACAGTGTTCAGAAGATAATGTTAAAATGATTTTATTCTGTAACAGTAAGTCAAGAGCATACAAGCTCTCCCACACTGTCACTGCAAAAAATGGTAGTTTCTCTTTTTGGACCTTGCATGTGTATTCTGAGGTCGTAGAGCAGGCAAGAGAAGATGGATGGTAGACTGGGGAGATATTCTGTGAGTACTGGGGGGGAAGCAATGGAAAATAAATTAGAGAATAAGAGACCAAACAAAAACCTGGAAGGAAATCAGGTAAGTCTGTTATGCAACCTGTGTGACCTTCTAAGCCTGCTTTAACAGCATCAGCTGGCCAGTGCAAAACCACAGAGAGGATGATAGGGATAATGCATGCTTATGCATCCCCACTTAGTTAGAGAGAAAGCTAGAAAAATGCTGGAAATGTCTGAAAATGATGCTTCTGAAGTCACTATAATCTCAGAAAGTTGAAGTGTTTTGAAGATATAGTCAGAAATTTCCCTGTATGTTTTTTTTTGTTAGTTGCTATATTTGTGTAAGTGTTTTTTGGAGCATGTTGGTTTGTTCGGCCATTAGAAACTGACTGAGTGACTAAAAGTTTATATGTAAATAACTAAGGGCAGAAACAGAAAGTAGGTGATGGCATCATTTTGTATTGTCCAACAAATGTATTGTTTTAGGATTTACAGTGAATCATATCATGACCTTGTCCTACTAGCTTGTATGGCATATTAGCATCTCTGCCCCCCCCCACCTCCCATGTGGCTTCATGCTTTTTACATCATGAAATGCATCTGGGAAGCCCCTCCATACCAGGTATAGCTATATTCTTATAGTTCCTTACTGTCCAGCAGCATGGTGCATGCTCCCCTCTTAACCTCTGTGCTTAGATAGCAGCTTGCAGCAGCTTGTGTTGTTAACAGCAGAATGGCCTGCCAACATTCCCGTCTTAGCTGGGGAGCAATGCTGGGGGAAGGGGGTGTACAGCTCCATGTAATAGCTGACATCCAATTCTTGCATGCACAGAGGAAGATACACGGGGGGGGGGATCTCAGGTGCAAGGTCGCCATGGAGGAGAAAAAGCATTAGGAGGATGTGAGAGAGCAGCAAAGCGAATGCATAGAGCAGCTGAACACAAATAATGACACAGGGATAGCTTTGGGAAATAACGACATGGGTATCTATGGTAAATAATGGAAAGGGGACAGGTATTTGAAATATTGACGATGAATAATGGTGATATCTATGTGAAAACATGGAGATATCTGTGTAAAATATCAAGTAGAGGATATGTTTGAAATTATGACATGAGAATTTCTGTTGAATTACAACATGGACATATACAATTGAAATAAGAACATGGGGATATTTATTTGAAATAACAACACATATCTATTTGAAATTATGACACAGGGATAACGATTTGATTGTCACTGGAATATGAATGTCATTGGTACAAGCATATCTTTGGTTACAATGGCTTTTCAATAATTGTGATTTGTTATATTTCACTCCCAGCATGGATCATTCCACTAATTATATAGCCGTGAAGATTAATTCATTTAATCTGGGGGTGGAATTGAACAAATACCTGAAATGGCCGGAGTGTTTAAACAGAAGTTTGGGAACAATTGCTAGTAATCAAATTATTACAACATAATACACATTTCATACATTATTCTGTAAAAAAGTGTGGCCCAGGAGGACATAAAAAATTGTAATTGGTAAGGTTCAGGTAAGTACATAACATCTAACAAAACAGCTATATGTATATATGTATTTATATATATATATGAAATACAAGTACAGATATGTTTTTAGTGTTTTGAGCTTCTCCCCTCATTTTACGGGGTAAAATTTGGACTAAAATTGCGAACCTTGACAGTCACTTTAATTACATTATTTCCCAGGTAAAACCACTAAACTAATCCCATCCGAACCTATCATTAGAAACAAAGTGAATAAATCTGAAATTTCCAAATAACAATTTTATGATTATTTTCACATCACTCTATATTTTTGCAAAATTTGTGTTATATGTGAGAGATGTATAGCTTTTAATTGAATACTGTTAATTTGCCCATACATATTTCAATTAAGTGGAATATAGAAAGTTCATTGTTTATGAATGTAATGGTGGAACGGCATCATATAGTATAGTAGCCTTTTGCTGTTAAATTTAAACTCAGCGAGGATAATCCCAAGAAAAACAAATTCAGATGTAGTTTTACATGAGACATCAGACAGTAAATCAAATTAGAATTAACCTTGCTTGAGTATGAATGGTGTCTGGAAATTAAACATAAACTATATCAGGAAGGAAGAGGTGCAGTTAATGATATACACATTCATATTTTATATTACGTTAAAAAAAGCGAACACAGTAAGCAAAAGAAGAAAGACTGTGAGCCAGCTGGAAATGATAGATGCTGGGTACCACACTTTCCCGCTTGACACTGGGCTTTTCCTTAATGTTCCAAGCAAAGCAATATGTGTGATTGCTAATGATCCTGGGGGATTTGGTATTTGAGTTTTGGTGCAGGCTGGAGTCAGGAGAGGGCTATGACCTGAAAAGGGAAAAGAACTGCAAGGGCGCTTTTCCACCGCACCAGGTACCGTACTTTCGGTACTTCCATAAAGTACCGAAAGTATGGTACTTTTTTTGTGTCGGTTTTCCACTGGCGTAAAAACTGGTATCTGCGCCAAATGACATCAAATGAGATCACTCCTGTTATGATCCTGTAGACCTGCTTAAGTTTTTTGATCTTCAAGTGGCATTGTTCAGTGTTTCGCGTGTGTCCCATTTCTTCCAAGCGGCTCGCTATTACGGCAAAAACTTTTTTATTTCGAGTTGTGCCATCCAAGTCCCGCTGGATCTGTTCATCCGACCATATGGCGATTAAAGCCTGTGTTTCCTCATTTGTCCATCCTTCCATTTTACTTTTTTATATATTTTTGCTTCTACTGCTTTTTATTTTCTCGCTGTTCACTGTGTTTCAAAACATGGCAGTTGTATTTTGTTTTTCAGCGGCAAGCTGTTTTCATAACCAATTCACAGCAAATAAGTTTACAAGTCTCACCCCAAAGTACCGAAGTACCAAAGAAGTACCCCAGCTGGTTTGGCACTTTCGGTACTGGTACTCGACCAGAAGTCAATGGAAAAGTAAAAGTACCAAGAGTACAGTACCAAAAGTACCACACTTTGTGCGGTGGAAAAGTGCCCTAAGACGTAGCAGGACTTTTTGCTCATGAAATTCAATAAGAATGTATTGATAAAGGCAGGGCCTTTATGAACCATTTTGATAAAGGGTAGCAGAAAAATAATGACCATTCTCCAGCAGACTACCTATTCCTTTGGAATAACTTAGATTTTGGGAATATCATTTTTAAAAAAAGTGACTTGGTTCTCTAGTTATTGTGTTCCAACTTCTGTCAGTCTCAGTGTCTTTCTCTGATGTGATCTGTCTGTCTTATTCTTTATCCTCCTCTCTCCTCTACACTACATTTCTGTGGTGTGTGTTCGTGTTCACCTCCTTCCGAGGTGAGTCTCACTACATGCCACCTTAAAGTCTTTCCTGCTCATACTTTCTCCCTCATATTGGTCAAGTTCTCCTACATAACAGGGTTAATACCTCTGTGAGAACCGTCTTTCGGAGTAATACATTAATATTTTGTCCCTTAACAAGATTAATTATCCCCGTTAATGCATTCAGTTCTTCCCCTCATGTCTTTCTTTGTACCTGAGTATGAGAAGCATTAACTCTTTCCCTCTGTTTTCCTAACTCTCAGTGCTGCAGTTCGAGTAGCAGTATATTGTGTTGTTCTGCTCTGTGATAACTCCTCTCTTTCTCTCTTTTTCTGTCTCTCCCTCTCTCTGCAGTTTGCCAGTATTATTGTCTTTGTTGTTTTACAGTTCATATATATAAAGTATATACAGCATCAGTAAATTTTACAATCATAAAAATAATAAAATATGCTTGCATAAGTTTCCACAAGACATCATTTAAGACAAGGTCAGAATAAACAGGAATAATCAATTGGTATCTTGTCTCTGACATGACGTGTCCAGGCATTTCATGCCTCTCGGCTGTTGCTATTTTGATTATTTTTGTGATGCGTCAACTGACTATCACTTCACTGTGACTGAAAAAAACATCTCCAGAGGTCAGAGTTGAAAGTATGGCGAGATCAGTGGGTCAGAGTGATGCTGACATCTCTTTCCAAGCTACAGTTTGCTGTATGAAAAGAGACAGTTGGAGTTACAGGTGTGTTTTCCACTGCTGACTGAATTACTGAGCTACATATATAGACGTTTATATCTATATATGACGAGATTTATTCAGATCTATCAGTTTAAGAGAATGTAAAAGATCATGGTATTTTCTTAATACTAGCAATTTATTTCCCCTCAGTTTGTTGATTCTGAATTTTCGAAAGGGTTTGGTTGCTGGCTAGACTTGGTTGGTTTTGAGTCAACTGCTTAGCTGTGTATTAATTATATGTAATTATGTCAACTGAAATCAAAATATCAGCATATTCACTATGAGAGGAAATAAATAATCAAATGTAAAAAATTCTACATGAAATGCATGCAAAATATAAAATGAAAGGAAACAACATCTCAAAAGTCTCATAGTTGCTGCCAGGGAGCAGTTTCTAAGCGGCAGCCATGAGAGGTTCATTTAACTTTGGTGTCCATGTGCAATTTTGGGGGAGATGAGATGGTGAGTGATTCTCTGTGTCCCTCTGAAGACTCGCAGTGCCGTGCTGCCTGTGTGGAAGTGGACTCCGATAGTGAGGCTGTGGCTGGACATGGCTTCAAGCTGGGCTGCATCTCCTGTAAGATGAGGGGGGAAGTTTCTGCCAGTGCCACTGTTGATTGGTTCTTCAAGGCCCAAGGGGAGAGTGACTTTGTTCAGGTCAGTATACAGTGTGTCTGACTATTTACTAATTAAGTTTCCTAATTACAGAAGAAATATTGATGGTAATACACAGTGCTTGAACTGGGGGAAAACAGGTGCCGGTACTCCCCTTATCATTCAGCGCCAGATGCCTGTACTCCCCTTGTCATTCAGCGCCAGATGCCTGTACTCCCCTTGTCATTCAGCGCCA
>JAODKE010034798.1:0-19055 GCA_026779605.1 Mormyrus hasselquistii
GTGTGGCTCATCAGAAGCCAGGTAGGATAGAAAACCTACTGGATAGTAGCTCTCCAGGACCGGAGTTGGAGACCCCTACATTAATGAATGCTGACACCACATGATGCTCTTCCTTAACGAGTTCAGCAACACAGAAGATTCCTTTCCAGAAGAGGCTAAATGCACACCCAAACTCTGGTAGATTTTATAATTGTACAGCCATAACTGACATATTTTTCCCTTCGTGAAAAAACAATGAATCTAAAATAACAACTACTGACAAAAGGGGTTATCATTATTACTATTACTACTGCCCTTACTACTACTAATACGTAATTTATGAATGATATGAAATATTTTCCATTAAAGATAACTTGCACATATCTTCAGAAATTAGTAATGTGGCGCTTTCACTTCGCACAGATTTTGCGGAAAAACCACAAATCAGCGTTGGTGAAACGTGCATTTCTAGGCCTTTCCTCTGAGTATAGCATATAACCAGCGCACTCCTCAGACACGCACTACTCACCTCGGCCTTTTTAATGACGAATGTTTACTAGCAGTAAAGATGACGAATCGCCTTCGCACAGCAGAGGAAGTTTCCCAGGGAAGCTCCCATTCAACAGCAGTAAGGCACGCAGCCGTTTGACTCTAGTGCCTAATACTATACTAATGGAGCAGCCGCGTTGTTTTTACAGGAGCACAAACAAAAGCACCGCATTAAACGCCACAGAAATATCAATGTAACGTGTTTGGAATAAATAAGAAAAAAAACTAACAGCATAAAATATTATCGAAAAGATATATGGAAAAAGTAAACAAAAATTGACCATAAAATAACATAAAACACAAAACAGCGTTTCCAACGCCGACTCCTGTTAACCCTAAAGCATATATTTTAAAATCTTTAAAGTATATAGTTTAGTAAGTCTATTGTTTAGTATCAGTTAAACCGCTGCCGATTGTATGGCTGGGGAAAGAGGTCGTAAACATCGTTTGTGATACGCAGTAATGTTGGTAAACTTTTTGAATTGATATACTTTGTATATATAACCTATAGCAATCACATCGACTTGTCATTCACTTAGAAAAGGAATGACAGGTTGACTCATTTAAGGGAAACTTTTATTTAGTTATACTTGTAATACATCCCAAATCTGACGGCATAGTTAGTTCCTTTTTTGTATCTGATTACAGACAGCATACATCGCAGCATTCATGTCCGACAAATGTATAACTATGTATTAAATATTTACTATTTCAATGGGAAACCATTAAGCGCAAAGTGGCAATCCTCCAACCTGGATATTCCAGTACAGTATTGTCTCAGTGTTATGGCCTGACAAAAAAAAAAGGAATTCTCAATGTTGTATCCACGCTGAAATAAGTAAATTTGGGAACTCACCTGTCTTTTCGCGATCATATCCCACCACAATGAAATAATCAGCCAATCTAGCCATCGTTTGATGCTACTGGAAATCTAACAAGCCTATTAAACATTTTTCTTTATCCAAAAAGCACAGCCATGTTTGACAGCAGCGGGAGCAATGCGCCTGCGCGTCGCGGAGAGTGACCCCGCTTGGGCGGAGGCCTCGCGCTTCGCGGGTGCTCTCCGCTGGAAAACTGATAAGAAAGCGGGCTTGCAAAATACTTATCGCAGAAATGTGTCACATCGACAAAAAAAAAAGATTTTCTATATCCGAAACACACAAATCAAAACACGGGAATTAATTCTTACGAATTATAAAAATATTCCCTGTTGGTTTACGGTTGGATTATTAGATGTGATTACGGTGAAGTAGCCTAGTTGCGTCTTGTTTTAGTTTCTGAGATACTATAGATCATTTTAAAGCAACTGATAAACTACTGCAATCATTGCTGTTGAATTATTTATTATTAATTTGGGTTATTAAACTTTTAAACCAGATCTATGAAGATGTTATAGCAAATCTTTGCTCTGTGTGTTCTACGCGTTTCATCTCCGCTGTCTGGAAATGCTAAGTATCTAAATTCTATGAGTGTGTGTATTAGCTGACATTAAGTACAAAGGAGGAGTGTCAGACTTGTGGCTAACTGGAAATGTTTTGTAGCTAACGTGTTCCTGTTTATAGCACAGGCAGAAAGAAACCTCCCAGACCAGCACTGATGTGAGTGCATGCATCCAGAGTGTAGATTTGGGGATGGAGTGTAGGGGCTCAACCCTACCAATATTATGGGAGCGCTGTGTGTTTAGGAGAGTGGGGGTCAGCGAATGATATGGTCCCAATCAATGTTGTAACCAAACTTACGCCTTTGGTTTAGCCCAGTCTTGTGCCCATAGGCTCCAGCATCTGCTCTGTCTTCACAAACCGGAAGGGTTTCTCCTGGTAACATGAAGAATATACAGAGGTTTGCAGATACAGTGAGACACAGTGCTCAGTCATGCAAAAGTCAGTTCACTGAGTCACATTAGCAGGGTCACCTTCAAGTTTAAAAACAACAAGCGTTCATTGACTGGGCAACACTGGCTTGCAGTGGTCCATGAACGTCCACTGCTACTGTAAATGTACAGAGCAAACAGCGGGAGTTGTCACACCATGGTGGAAAATCAGTGCTGGTCTGGGAGGTTTGTTTCTGCCTGTGCTATAAACAGGAACTCTTTAGCTATAAAACATTTTCAATTAGCTGCAAGTTTGACACTCCTCCATTGTACTTACTGTGAGCTAATATTGCAATGAATGGGACCTGTGTTGCATGTAGCTTAAAGCAAGTCAGTATCATTGAGTACATTCACTATGAGTTTGATATCAGCTTAAATTCTTTGCTTTTGCTTAAATTGCAGTGCCTTTGACTAAAAGCACTGCAAATGGCCTTTCAGCCACTCTCACTCTATGCCAGTATTTGCATTTTCACAGGGCAAGTTTAAAAAGCATGAAGGTTATATCAATGTTTAAAACTCTGACACATGTTCAGTCCTGTAAGTGGTGATGCTAGAACGATATAATCTACTCTTAAAGCTGTGTCACGTACCAATAGGGGGGCTAATGCTGTGTCCCATTGCCTCGGAAGTAGGAGCTGGGAATGATGTCACAACCAAATTAACCTCGTTCCAGCACAATCAGTAGAAAAGCCATTTAGCAGTTTCACTTCTAGGCAGACTCATTGTTAGCCATTGTCAGCAATTGCAGTCGGTAAAAACGCATTACGCAGTATTTTGTGCACGCGAGCACTGTAGCGACACGTCCACAGTTGCAGGGTGGACAGTATCGTGTGTACAACCAATTCAATGAAAGCCAGAAAAGACATAAATGATAATAAACAATGTATAACTACAGCTTTCACTTAGGTGGATGAAGGTCAGAACCATCTTGGAGTCTCAGGTTGGGCTAGTAGAGGTTCCTCCGATTTTCTGAGTCAGAACTCCGACTTCAGGGGGCGTTCCAGTTGGCATTTCCAGCTAAGGCCTGGTAAATTCCAATTTCCCAGTTCAAATGGAACTCAATAATCACTGATGGTCATTTTATTAAAAAAAAAAAAATCTTGGCAGATGGCGCAGTCTGGTGAAGTCAAAAAACCTATTGTGACTACTGGCAAAGCAAAAACAATTGATGAAGAAATCTATGGCCTTACTCCATGAAATTTCTAGGTCAGTTATGAGTCTTTTGACAGTAGGAGTGATTCATGTAAAAAATATTTCACAACATCATCTCTGTACGGATTATCTCCCATCCCTGCATTCCGAGAAGTTGGGGTAACTGCAAGACGAATCAGAATCAGCCCCCTGACAATCTTCACATCACCATTTGCTATATATGAGTAGTAATTTGCACACAATCACATGAGTTTATAATTATTGTCTCTTGTGCAATTTCCCAAGCGAAATTACCAAATAAGGGTATCATTTCTGTAACACAGCACAATCACTGTGTTCGCCTGAATGACATATAAAGGTTCAGTAAAATTCCACCCCAGCCGATAATAATGCTTTTGTGTCCAATTAAGATTCTTCATATTGCTTAGTTTATCAAACAGGCACAAAGCTGTGAAGTCACATGCTGAAAAGCTAAACTTTATGGCTCCCTCTGTACAACTGCCTGAATGATTTACATATCAGGAAAGTGGAAAATTTGTTTAGCCCCAGCTATTTTCCAACCGGGCACGCACAGGCTGTTTAATCAGTTGTTTAAAATACATCCAGAGTACTTACAAAGCAGTTCAAGTGCTGTTACCATAATCACAAGCAACCAAACGTTCATTTGCAATTCTAGACAACTTATGGTGAAGGTCACTTTGAGCTTTCTGAAATGCACTCACTACTCTATCACAGTAGTAAACATGTTATAAAGATGTATTGAGAACAGATTAGGCTGTGTTTAAAACAAGTTCTGCCTTTTTGATTTTGACATTACATTTTGATTATGTGTGAGTTTCATGAGAGATACCACTGCAGGGCAGTAATACACACACACACACACACATTTGTATTCATATCTTTGTGAGGATCCTATATTCATTTCTGTGGGCAAAACCCTAATCCCAGTAATGAGAACCATAGCCCATACCCAGCCCCAACCTTAACCCTATTTAACCAAAAATATACAAGTCTTTTGGCATTTTTAGTGTTTTGATTGCAGTCACAGATTTTTAGAAAATTCAGTTTCCCCTTGTGTGGACTAAAAAATGGTCCTCAGAAGATTAAAATGTCAAGTTTTTATCTCAATGTGAGGACATTTGGTCCCCACAGTGTAATATATACACTATATACACACACAAAAATTATATATGTTTGTTGAATACCCATATAAAAATATCCAAACATGCTTCCTTTTGCCCTGTTTATGTTTACAAGAAGTAATACCAGATCGTTGAACAGTTTCCTATAAGATTTGAGTCATTAAAAAAACATATATTTGTTTTTGTTTTGTTTTATCAGTGCAACCCTCAACGTCACATTATTTCACATACTTTCCAAAGAACGACATCATTGAACAATTAATAAACTCCTTTTTTTCTACTTATGTATACACGCACACATACACACACATGAATTAATATAAACTTAGAATTAAACAAATTTAGCTAAAGTTGATGTAGTCCAAAGTTTACAAGAATTATAATTTATGGAGCAAGAAAAAAATTTGTATCGTAGCATGTGCCTCAGAGGCATGCATGAGGTCACCGTCAGTGGTATGGAGTTTACTTGCATTTTTTTAATTCCCTGAAAATATGATAGCATTATGTTTATGATAGGCAGGTCGTGTTTTTGCAGTCATGTGCTGGCTAGTGGAAGAGTCAGGATGAGGGATGAGAGAATATGAGTCGGCAAGCCCCTCCCACCTGCACTATAAATGCTCCCAAGTCCGACTTTGCGAGCCAGACTATTAGCTAAGTGTCACGGCTGCCTAACAACACTAATAGGAGCCCTGCAAGCTCTGGGATACTTTGTCAGAAGTCTCTCTTAGCACCTTATTCAAGCGGATTACTTTCAGTTTCAGGTATGTGGAGTTTTTATGTTAAATATTTGTTAGAATTTCAGCTGAACTTTTTGTACTTTCTTCCTGGGGTCTGACCGGTCTCTTTAGGGACTTATCTAGACAGGTTGTGTAAGATGTTTCAGTTCTTGTCTTGCTGAATGTAAAGTTCTGATCGCGTCTTTGGGAGCTCTCAGGAAAAAAAACAGAAACAAAAAATGCTTAGTAGCTTGTCCCTGGCAGTGCAGATCATACCGCAGTGAGTCTGCAAAGTGAAGTCCTGCAGCAAAGTGCAGCGAAGTTTTTAAAAAAACATACTAATGAAGTTTATAGGTGGTGCTTCTCCACCACAGTCTTAGCTACTGCCTGAGATTCTGGGGAAAAACAGTTTCTTTATTAGCATTAATGATATCTCCCGTGTCTTTTTAAAGAAGTGGACTGACAGAGGTAACAGTTTGGCTTCTGGACTCTACTCTCTACTCTTGTGCAAGCAAGTTCAGGTGTAGCTCAGGGCAGCGAGTGATCATAAGGACAAAGTAGCTGAGATATTAAGCATTTTTAATATGAATGAATGAATGAGTGAATGTTCTCTTTCTCAACAGCTTTCAGTCAGAATGAAACTGCTACTTCAGACCACCCTGTGTTGCTCTCTGCTCGCAACACTTACACTGAGTGTGGAGAGTGCCAAGCCCAGTCTAAGCTCAGAGATGAAAAAGAGGTAAGCGGATTTAATTCCTAATTCATTTATAATTAGTTTGGTCCTGTCAGGTCCTGCTGTTTTATTGGCAGCGCCGCCATACTTTATATTAGTCCAGCAGCAGCGTACTGTGTGCCGGTTTCTAATGAAGTCCTTTCGCTCCCTGGCAGACTGAGCGTCTGGCTGCAGAGCAGAACGAAACGAGACTCAAGTGGAATGGGAGATGTGGTGCAGTTCGTTAAACCAGAAGATGTCAGGGATGCCTTTAGCCCTCACTCAAGGTAAGACTGTTTCCTTTAATTCAGTCAGTTATATTTTTTGCAAAGAAACTTTTTAAAATTATAAGAAGAAAATATGAGTGAAGCGTACTATTAGCAGTTCCTCATGTTGAGGGGAACTGGCCAGGCTTGCAGTGCATGTACTCCACGAGTAAACTCCTCTCTCCTTTGTATTTTTTCTCCAGCACTGATATCCACACACGGGTGAGGAGGTCAAAGAGCTCCAACGGCCAGGCCAAGCGGTCCAGCTGCTCTCTGAGCACCTGCGCCATGAATGACCTGATGGACCGGTTGAACAAAATCAACAGCCAGCTACGCATCGGCAGCGCCCCCATCGACAAGATCAGCCCGCTGGGCTACGGCCGGCGACGGCGCTCTCTGCCAGCGCGCCGCACCCTCCGGCAACTCCGAGCCGACCGGCTGCAGAGGCTGGAGGAGCTCCTCCGGCGGACATGAACGGGGAGCCGTGGGTGGGGGGGGGATTGCGGTGTCCCGCCTGCCATGGACAACTTTTCACCGGCCAGTCTTGAAAAATCCAGCAGGATGTCTCTGACTGCCGCCAGCTGCGCTTCAGCACATTTTTACCAGGCGAGAGGACTGAAGCGGCGACCACATGTCTAAAGAAACGGGCCGATTGGCTACAAGCACCTCGGCGGAGTGCAGCGGCGGCCACAGGCGAGCAGAACAGAGCCCTCGGAGGACAGGAGTGGACGGCGGGGGTGTGAAAGGGAGTGTGTGTGGGGGGCTACCCACATCTCGGCTAAAGCACAACACAGAACGGCTGGAGGGGGCCCGAATCAGGCTCCCGTAGGATGTTAGAAGCTGACACCACTCTCTGTCTCTCTCCCAGCTCCTGAGGAACATTCCTCCAGCACACTGGTGGACCGGGCGCCCTCTGCATCTCCAAGCACAGCCTGGATGTTTTGTTATGGCGAAATAAAGTTACAGAAGATGTGGAATCTGGCCCTGGCAGCTTGAACTGTTCTGTTCAGACACAAAAGCAATGATGATGCCAAGGAAAGGACTCTCTAGATTGGGAGCTGTACTTCAAATGTGGAACTATATATCCAAATATAGGTGTGGACACTGTATGGGGAAATCTATTGTCATGTTATCAAATCTTACCACTCCATTACTGATGGTACTCTACTTGAATTTTTATAGAGAAATGTGCAATCTATAAATATCTAAATCTGCATATACGTGTATATTTTGCCAGTGTTTATATAAATTATATGTGTTGAGATTTCACTATTTAAATGTTTTTAATATCTGTATCAGGTAACTGTACTTAAAAAGAAAACTATTTTTATACATGAAAAATATATGGGCATTGTAACTTTTATTTGCTGTTTGATTGTGGAACTGGGGTAATAAAACAGCATTCTTTATTGCTATATTGTAATAGATTTGTATATCTGGTGTTGTCTTATTTGTGTGAAGCTGAGTAACCTTGTCAAACAATAAATATTTGCATATAAAAAAACTTGGTTGCCGAGATACTCTCTCTTCCATGAAATAACAGATGCAGAAAGGTGGCTCAGTATTGTCTGAGCACCATAGTACCGGAACGCCTGGCTTTTGTTAAATTGTTACAAGGCCTCATTAAGTCTGCCCCCAGGACAGCCAAAGTGCCAGCTGAAAGGCCTCATTAAGTCTGCCCCCAGGACAGCCAAGGTGCCAGCTGAATTCCTGCACAGCAGAGCACATTCTTTCTCTGGCCTGCCCAATTCCAAAACCAGCCTGAGCCAGCCTTGAAAAGCATAATATTTTAGGTGCGGGGAGGCAAAATGACAGGGTGAGTCACACGCCAGCTTCTTGGCCGAGTTCTGAGGTGCTATACTGTGCTGGGCGGTCGCAGCATGTTCCTCTCGGGAGCGTGTGGAACATAACAAAATGACGAGTGGGTTTCGTAAGCGCTGTTTCGGGACGTAGCCTGCCCTTCGGGGTGAGAAGCGCAAAAGACAAGTGAAGCAGGTTTCTCTTTCTTTTCGCAGAACCCCCTCGCCCCAACTCTTAGCCTGTTTTGCACTTGCAAAGTCTGTCTGACATATATCTACTAAATAGCTACTGTTGCCAAAAACTTTGTGGGGCTCCTACAGGTGACTGTTACAGACAATAAGTGTCTTTATCATCTCGAATGTCATACCTGCACTGCAGTCATTGAAAACACCAACACCGGTATGATAGTAGCATACAAGACTGCACATTGAAAACTGCTATTAGCCATTATAAATGCATAAATGTTTCCCAAATTTTACTCCAATCATTGCCGTTGCTTGCAGGACCCCCCCCCCCCCAGCAGTCCAGATAGTGTATTTTTGTCCCAATATCCTTTTGCATGAAAAATTTCAATCAGAATACTTTACATACCACTTGTATTTGCCTAACTTGTTAACTAATTTGCGTCCTTGTTATTTCAATAATTTATTTCATCAGTTGTACAACAGCGCCACAGCAGTGCACCCATGCTATTGTAAAATGGGTACGCTATCGGTCACCTTCACTTTCGGCTGTTTTGTATGAATGTAGTGACTGCTAATTCCCTCGGACCAGAGGGAAATTTAAGCATTAAACATAAAGGGTTAGTGTTAGGCATCAAAGGGATGGTATGCAGCTAACTTCTGTTCCATCATTTTAAAAGCACCACGGAAGAAGGACACCTCACAGAATATATATTGCCTTCTGAAGACCTTTGGTGCCATCTAGTGACACAAATGATCACAGTTTTCAAGCTTCCTGTCTGGTCTGAAATGGGTTAAGCGCAGTGTACCTCACAACAGATAAATGACAGACTGAAACACTACTTTCAACAGCATGTTGTTCTTTAGACCAAATGTGTCTTAGGTCGTTTTTTTATTCTAGGGCACACCTTGACAGTATATGAGACTTTCCCCCACATTGCCTTACATATGTTCGCTCATAACAGCTCCCCCTATTGTGAGATATGGGAATTTTTTTCTCTTACAAAAAACAACCGATTGGACCCAATCAAAGAACAAAGGCATGTTTGCTGATGTGGAGCAAACAACACGTCCTATTATGCGTAACAGATAGAGCATCTAAATCTGTGTGGTCACAACTCAAACTACATACACTCTAACATTACTGAGTTATTTTCTATCAGCTTAAAAGAGCTGAAAAGTATTGAACTGAGCCATGAGCCAGGGAAGGGTTTTAAAGAGCATACAATTCATGTGTATCTTATTTGTCAACTTCTGGAAAACGAAGTACAGGGATATTTCTTCGAAGTTTGTCCCTTTCAGTTAGTGCGGTGTAGTCATGCAGAGCTACCAGGATTTGCTGGGCAGATACTGTTACTACCGATTATTAAACTGCAATACAGTATGGAATCGCTCATTTTATTTGGTTAGTTCAATAACTGGTGTGTTTATCAATTCCATAGGTCAAAGCTAATGCCTCAAGCGGATTGCTTAAATCCGTGTTTATGGACAGCACTTTAATACTGACTGACTGGTTTAACGTTTTATTTTTTTAGTGCAATTTGCATTTTTGATAGATGTTATTTTCCTCTAGGTGTCATATGTTAAGATTTGCAGTTCTTTGGATTTTGCAGCTATTCAGCAGGTATTAAAACTATGCCCGCCTAGGAGACCTCTTGAGAATGGGCATAGCTGAAGGTCTCGGGTAGGGGGTAAATTCCAGGATTTAGGTCTAGTGAGGGTTAGGAGAGGCTGGTTAGGGTCAGCTAAAAAGAAAATGTCTGGTATTAATAACTGCTAACCATGTCAAACAGTCTGCTGACGATGAACGCTGTGCAAATCGCTGCTTGTTTTACTAGAATAGAGATGCGGATGAGCATTTTTAGCATTAAACCCCAGAAGCACCAACAGGGACTGTTTTGGTTTTTGATTTCCAGACTCTCTTAATCTCCTTCTGGAGTTGATGGTACCTGCTTCAATTTATGCTCTTCTTTTTCACCAATGTTATAGGCTGACGGCACTGAGATTTCTGTTTCAACAGAGTTTCATTGCTGGACAGGTTGGCATTGATCGTAACATCCGTTTCAACAGGAAACTTCCAGAGAATCTTAGATGTAGTATTTTCCAGGATTTGAATGCTCCTCTAAACTCCATCACCACCATTGCTTTGGCACTTGGAAATTGTCGTCCTTAGTTAGAGACCACTGGATGTATTTTACCAAATTGTTGTGACATCATACATGTATTGGCCAGTATTTCACAAGCATTGACAAGGTGATGGACAGTCTCATTACATTTTTTTACATAGGCGACACAAACTATCTCCTATTGGTTGTTTGAGGGTTTGTTGTAGGCCTATGTGAAATTTAGTTTTCACTGCCTGATCTCAGACAGCAAAGATACTGGCTTCAAGTGATGGCACGACGGCCTGTCCTTCCATCCAGCTGAGTGACCCCTGGCTGTCAACATGTGCCTTCTGAACATAGTTTCGAAACTGTCCGTGCCTTGATGTCCTCTTCCAGTTATTATTATTATTCTTACCTTTCATGTTGTTGTTATTGTTGCTGCTGCTGTTGTTATTGTTGTCATTGTGGTCATTATGTGCTGTCACACATATGAGCTCCCGATTGACCACATAGGCAGCATCACTCTAGAATTTTATTTCCCTCCATCTCCTGGGTCCTCAGGCAGCCCAATGGTATGTGGTATGTTTTGATGATTGAGTCCATCGATCTCATTCCTGGCCATCCCCATTCTCTGTGACCTGCAACATATCCAGTGTACTGAGTACTCTCACAATATGCCCCAAATTAAATACTTTGAAACTGTTCATTTATGCTTCAAAGTGTAGGGTCTGGT
This sequence comes from Mormyrus hasselquistii, assembly GCA_026779605.1. Taxonomy (NCBI): domain Eukaryota; kingdom Metazoa; phylum Chordata; class Actinopteri; order Osteoglossiformes; family Mormyridae; genus Mormyrus; species Mormyrus hasselquistii. The sequence continues at coordinate 11,207 of JAODKE010034798.1, forward strand.
TTGATTTGAGCAAGAATGGATTTGATCATTTTTATCTGCACCAATGACACCAAAGTTTAAAGGCACCAATACTCTTCCTGCTCTGTACATTGCACATTTATTCACGGATATGCATAACATAACCTACCACAGTTAGCAACGGAACCAGAGTTCAAAGACTTGTACGTCAAGACAAGACAAAAATCCTGAAAGACTACACACAATTTACCAGAACAATATTGGCCAGTTTTATTCATTGAGTGCTCAAGTGATGCAGATGTTAGTGTTACTAAATTAGCAAATCTAAAGATATTAACAAATGATACGTGAGAGATTATATTTTGATATTTCCTATTGATTCTGGGTTCGCTTTCTTGGTCCAAAGCAGCAGCGATGGAGTTAACGGTGGTATCTCGCTCACTTTGAGAGAGCTCTACAAACATTTACATTATGCCACAATAGAAGCAGAATTAAGAAGGATCACTGCAGAAGAAGGGATGGGACCGAGAGACAGGAGAGCTGGAGGCGAGGAAAAGCTCCTGAAAAGCATCTTTCATTCTCGTTTGAGTGCCGCTTCAGATCTATCCGTTTGCGTTCTCTTTTACACTTGAAATAATCCAATGATCTATTTTGCAGCTTGCCCCGTAATCGATATAGATAGATATAGAGCAAAATAAGATCGCGTTTGTGCATTTATTACAGGTGCACTGCACTTCATGTCGAATACCCTGATACAAAGATGATTGAAAAGGATTTAAAAACTTAGTTGTACTAGTACTGCCGTACAGATTTTGATAAATACCTAAGTGTTTACCTTTAATATTGCAACCGGATTGGAATTGGAGTTGCTGCAGTAACTGGGGGTTTAAAATAATTTTCGGGAAAACAAACATCAGCAATCTAATCAGGTAATTGTTTTAATTGAATGTGTTTATTTTTGTCACTTAATGTGGTTGATCATTTCGTTAAGTGTACCTCTATACCGATGCATACTGAACATTGTTTATCCCCTATTCTAATTATCACTTTCACACTTACGTTTCTGTACCTTTCTACGACATTTCCTAACCAACTGAAAGACATGAAAAGAAGAGAGTCTGCTTCCTTTAGAAATCCGTCTGTCAGCCCCCTAGGAAAAGGTAAGCGCTTTTACCCCGTGTTTATGTGATAACCTTAATCTCTTATACCCCGCAAGACCATTTTTAAACAAAAACACGAATAATGTTTCTTGTTGCAGTTAGCTTGCTGTATAATAGTTATAGCAAAAATGGACCCATCTACTAGTTTCAACTGCATGTGTTTCCACCTTTACGTAGTTCGGTTTTTAAGAAGCCGGTTGAATCACAGCAGTAAAGGTGACATGATATGACCTTTTACGACTGGTGACAGTGGGCTGGGCCGCGAAGTGTACGACCGGAGATTTCACAAGATAGGCCTATGTCGTTTGCAATCTTTTCCACGCAAGAACGTGAGGGGCGGTAAAAAGTATAAAATATATGGTTTATTTTTGGAAATTAACCAACCCCTCTGGCCCAGACCGAGGTCTGGGAATACCTAGCATATGGAAGCAGATGTTACAAGATTTTTCTAAATATAATCCAAAGCACTTGATCGGAAGTAGTTAAAATTGATGTTCAGTTTTTGTATAGAATTTATACTGTGAAACTGATCATTGACATCTTTTGCACATTGTTAAGGAATAAGGTGCGTGGCTTATTTATTATGATGTATATCTGATATTGGCAGTAAAATGTTTCACTTTATGTCACATATAACCCGTTTTCTGTTTAGGTATAATGAGTTTTACTCTGACCATCGCTAAAGAGAACTTCATTAATGTGACACTAACGCCACAGGTTCTAAGCAGTGAACTGACTCTTCTAATTTCTAGATTATAGTTTTCCTCTTTATAACTGACAGACACACTAGAGACCCTGTCCTCTGAAGGTGTCTGACATTAAACTACTTGCATGGTTTAAAAAACATCAACTAAATCACTCCAGGACAGCTAATAACAAAAAAGGCAGTTTTGTATACATTTTCCAAAAAACAGTAATTAAATGGCCAATTGAAATCATTTGAACTAAGCAGTACATTAGAAAACTTTTATTGTACCATTGTAGCCTTTTCTGTTTTGAAAATGTATTTGTATTGAATTGTGATCGATGCAAATTGGCAAGTCATGCCATTCTTTATGAATGTCAAATAAGGCAGTCAATAAAAGGCAGTCAGCTTTGGTGATATAAACTTCCTTTTCAGTGCATTGATTCAGGAAGGGGTATGGCTTTCCACAGCAGGTCGTCATATGCGATTAGTCGATCACAGAAAATGTTATTGGCTGACCTCAACAAAGCATGTAAAAATAGCCCCTACAGACTGCCTGAATAAACATTGTTGGCATTGTTGTAGGCTGCCTGCAACGTGTGCGCGAGCACAGATCAGGCCGACGGTGAGCTGTACAGGTAGGTATGCTGCCAGGCGGAGTCGCGTTACTTCCAGGAAATCTAGAGCTGGTGCAGTTGTTCCACAGGGATCAGAACAGAACTTAGAGTGCAACAACAACAAAAAAAAAAAACCAACAAACAAAATAAGCCTCAGATCCTCCGACCTCTGCGACTCCACGGCAGACGGCTGAAGTCCAGGCTGATCAGGTAAATGGGAGAAAACTCTCATTTCGGCTCCATACTTTTGCCATTATCATATTGCCAACTTGCAGTGGTGGCTGGGTACAGGTGCGCGTGCTGCGGGGCAGCCCTGCGACTGTCATGACTCTGACGGAGGTGAAGTCAGCGGCAAATTAGACGTTTCGCGGGGTAGCCACTTTTATGTTGACAGAAGGGCTGCCTCACAGCGAGCCAGGATTAGTCAAAGCATTACTTATTTTGAGCTGTAACATTAGGTGCTGTATTATGCCCCGTCAAGGTCAGAGCTGAGTGCTCCGGGAAAAGCACGGGAGAAGGCTCAGTGTGACGGCGGCCACATGATCCTGCTCGCAGAAAACAGAGCCCGCTTACTGAGGGCGGCTCCAGGACTCTGCTGGTGGCATTGCAGCTGCTTGCCATTTGGTGTTCAGCACTGGGAGCTCCTCTGGCAGTGACTGGGGGTGGCAGGGGGGCTCCCGGCGCCTGTATCAACAGCCAGTTGTTGCATACCTCATGGATTAGTGGCCCTGTCGACGCAGTGCCGTCGGCTTCTTAAAATAGAGACAGAGGGACACTCAAGGAAGCAAAAGCACATCCAACCGTGGCAGGAGCCTCATAGTTTCAGAGGATCGATCAGGAGTCACCCCCCCTAAAGGTACACGCCGGACAGAGACTCACACCGGGCTAGAGAGAACCGCACAGGCCAGGCATGGCGTTGACCAGTTCTGAAGGTAAGGGGGGGACACACTGCCTTTTTACAGCTGCTACTGCCGGGTCCTGAGCAAAGTGACCAGCTGGGGTTTATGCTTGGGATGTGAGCATTCAGCATGCTCAGGAAAATAAGTGTGTCACTCTGAGGGTCAGGAAAAGGGGAACTGGAGGGACCGGATCTGTTTCCTGGCCACGGAAAAGCACGAGAGACTCTCTTCAGAGAGACTGTGGTGGTCTTCCTTTGAAATTCAGGCAACCAGTAGTTAGCCTGTTTTCACTAAAATATGGCAATACAGGGAATGAGTCAGCGGTTCAGCGTGGCTGAATGAGTGCTGTGAGTGAGATGCGTAGCAGGGTCTGCTAAAGAGGTAGGGCTAAATCATTTATGCGAACCCATTACTGAATCAATACCGATTTATGAAACCGGGCCCCATTTCAAAGAGAAAAAGCGGGCACTTCTCTTTTAAGTGCCTTTATAAGCGTAACCATTCATCCACTGTAGCCAAGGAGGAACGGATATGGCGCGTGCACGACAGCATAGACGTGTGCGGTCATGTGTTGAGGGATCCTGTCAGGGTCGTGGTCCTTCTAGAACAACCATGACATTCTCAGAAAGGGCAGGGCTTCTGTCTGATGATGCGAAGATGGCTGAGAGTGCTGGAGAGGCTCAGATTCCATGTCAACAGGGAAAGTCAATATAGTGCTGGCGGGCACTGGGACACTTGATCTTACCACTCAGACACAGCTTACAGGACAACTTGCACACAGCTGCAGCAACATGATGCAAACTACCATAGTGACCTACTCCATAGACAGTAGGAAGTCACATGCAACTCTCCCTTATTAACTACAGCCACTGCATTATGAGAACAATAACGCATAAACCATAGGTATCCCTTGTTTTAGATTAAGTGGCACTCTTCTTGGATACATTGCATTTCCTACTGGTGTCCTTCAGCTAGTATATATTTCATGATATTAGAAAGAGAGGGTTTTGAATGTGGGACCCCACTGCAAGTGCTGTGTAAGAACTTCAGTAGAAAGATTATGACCGAACTAAAGACTTTTAAAACTTCTGACAGTTTCCCCCCCCCCAAGCACTCAACAACAGCATGTGGCATCAAGGTCTTCAGAAAAATAATGAGAAGCATGAGCGCAGTCATAATGCTGTGCAATGGAGTCACTGATGCATCCGGAAGAATGCCCAGAGGACCCCTGTCCCGTATTTCGCAAAGGTGATTGTGTTTTGCCAAACAGACCTCACAACAATCTCAGTGGTCTACATAGTGATGCGATAAAGTTGTATAGGTACAATTATTTCCCCTTGCCTTTTGAAACATTACTGCATACATTTTTTGCGGGACTTTGAATATGTTTATCCTCACGGTGCTTCTCATCCTGTTCCTGTTGGGTGCACACAGCCAGTGATTTACAAATGTTCACTCTAGTTATAATTTAGCATTTCTAGCATGGATGCCCATGCTACAGTTATACAGCGGGGCACTAAGTACCCGTCACTGCAGACTGGGGCGCAACTTTAACTGTAAGAGTTATATGGCTTTGCTAATCCAGTGCTGAATGTAACATGATGATGATGTGATTGCTGGAGTTACACAGCGTTAGATGAGGCAACAATCACTTGAGAACATGTTTATGATGGTAATTTAAGAAACAGGATTGCAAAATGGACAGGCTGTTATTACTTTTGACCTACGTCTGTATTTACTGTTACTAGAATAACGTGTTTCCTTCCCTTGCAGTAATGCTTATTAACGGAGATGGATCTAAAATTATAGGTGACGTTTATAGCGAACCATCCAACTGAGAGAAATGCTTATCTGGTGCAGAGTCAGGGTGAATCTATCACCTATCACAGGAAGTACAGAGCACACTCTCTATGGGACGTCAGTCTAGTACAGTGCACATACATATTTGCAATTAGGCACTAAAAGCAATTTGGAAACACGAATTAGTGTAAAGAATGTCAACAAGAACGTGACAATGTGCTGTGCTTTTTCATCAAGAAGTATAATTTCAATTATTTTAATAACAGCATTGAATTAGGTATTTTCTGTTTATTATATTTACACAGTTGAAACCAGAGTACCTGAATGAAACCCACACTTGTACAAACACGAGAACATGCAAGCTGCTCAAAAATTAAATTGACTCCAAATGCCTGGAGTTGTGAAGCCACCGTCTATCTTAACAGCAAGAGCTGTATGTGATTTTCATATGTAACTTCCTAAAGACATGTCCGATGAAGACCTGTAAAGCTGCTATGGTTGCTGTAAATAACAAGGTCTGCTAGCTCAAATGCAGCTGCAGCTTGGAAGCGTGAGGCAGAGGTAGGATGGAATGGTGTCCTTGAAATGGATATGTTCAGACAGCACCAGTCCAAGCCCATGTAGCACCCGGGGAGAGCATCACCGCTGGTGCCCCTGTCACCGCAAAGTAAAATTGGCTGGCATGTCACCCATAGGTTTGACCAGCCCTGGGTTCAGAAATATCTATACTATTGTTATTGTGAGTGTCAAGGTGAGTGAGAACAAAAGTGTCATATTCTGGGCTTTTGCTTGTTGTTCGATGATAGGGCTGTACTTCCTGCCTGGATGTAGCTCTGGTATTTTCTCTACTCCATGCTCACACGACATCTACATGATTCATCTATTCTATTTGGTTATGTAATGCTTGATATTCATGTACTGCTTCACTGTCCTGTAAGGCTATTATTAATCATGGTTCTAAATATCATACTATGTTCTAAGAACGTGTTGGTAATGGATAAGATCTTATTACTAAGGAAAATGGTTTCATTCCAAGTGCCTCTGTCTTGTGCTTGTGCTCATGAAAGACGCATAACTAAGTTTCAGCTGTCAGTGAAGTTCTTGTGTCATATTTCTGCAGACATGCCGCGGCAGTTCCCCAGGATTTCCCTGAGTGAAGTAGATGAGGAGGTACGGCTGTTGGCCGAGAAGGTGTATGCCTCAGCGCTGAAGGAGGAGGACACCAAGGATGCCTTGTCCATGTTCTCAGTCCCTGAAGACTGCCCCATCGGCCTTCAGCAAGCCAAGGACTACGAGCTGCTGAAGGAAATTGCTGAGCAGCAATCAGAAGAGAGCGCCAAAAGGTGGGCCTTTCTGCTGCCCGATGTCTGCTACAGCCGAAGCGTGAGCGTCTGAAAAAGTCTTCAAGGGAGCCTTAAAATATGCATCACTACCAGAGCTGCTCTTTAGTCTATCAGTCAAGAGCAATTAGGGTCAGGAAGATCATCTATCTATTCATTTTACATAACTGCTTATCGCAGCAATCCCACGAATCACAGAGGAAGAGAACTGGTACATCTTCTGTAGCTGGCCAGTCAAGTCCAGGGCACATACTGTACACACTTCGTCTTTCACAAAGAATTCAACCTAAAGTCTTAGACATGTGAGAAGAGCCTTCAAACTAGGTTAAATCCCTCTTAGACACAAGTGGTACACAAAAAAATATTTATGAATGTTGTACAGGAAGATCTGAAGTACAGACAAGGCTAACTATTGGTTTGACTAACACAAATCGAACTGTTTAGCAAGGTTAAGGTTTACCTGGGATTACGTTTCATCATGTCCCCAGGAAGAAGAGTTTCAAGTTGATCCGGTCACAGTCAATGTCCCTTCAGATCCCAGTCAGTACAGACTGGACCTATTCCGTGGTATCTCCTCTGCTTTCTCCTGCCTCGACGTGCCCATCTCTTCCTGACAACGTCCCAGAATTCCAGAGGGTTACCATCAGTGGCGATTACTGTGCTGGCGTAAGACACCATAAACTGTTATTTTGATTGGTTTCAACATGGAATGAACAGCTGTCAGTCATCACCTGTCATCCAAAGCAAGGCCATTTAGCTACAGGACAGCAGCAGGAGTTGGGAGTATAAGGCTCCCTTGTGAAAGATTTAGAAAATAAGAACTTAATTTACATACATGAGATGTTAAATAAGGCAACCATAACAGTAAATATGTAGAGGGAGGAACTCCTTTTGTCTCTAGAATGAGTTATAAAAATTTTATAACAGCCTTTCTGTCCCTAGATTACGGTTGAGGACTATGAGCAGGCAGCCAAGAGCTTGCTGAAAGCCCTGTTCATTCGGGAGAAATACGCAAAGCTTGCCTATCACCAGTTTCCAAGGACCACCACTCAGTTCCTCCGGAGTGCTGAATATGAGAAGTGGAGGGAAGAAGATGAAGTGCTACCAGGTAGAGTAGCTGCGTAGATCTGACTGGTCTTCAGCTGGAAAGAGACACTGTACAAAGGCAAATGGACTCCGGGAGGGTTCTGCCTCTCAGAAGACCAGAAATGGCAGGAAACCCATAAAATGATATATTTGGCACAAATGTTTTTGAAACGATTAGTTAGGAATCAGTAGTGTTTGGTTACACATCTGAGTGTTAATAAGTATGTTCCCACCCCATTCCCTCACCCTCAGTAAAATTTAATTCCCCTTAAATCTAGAATAAATTAGTTGTATCTGAGTTTTA
>JAODKE010035675.1:0-18968 GCA_026779605.1 Mormyrus hasselquistii
ATATACCAAATGTCCCCCACAATGCACAATATATTAAAAACCTGTTATTTTGACATTGTGGGGACCATTTTTCAGGTCTCTACAAAGATCTGTGACTGCTTTGTTTAGTTACTTATGGGTAAGGTTAGGGCTGGAAAGGGGTCAAGGTTGTCATGTTGGGATTAGTGTTTTCCCCATTGAAATGAATGGAGAGTTTCCACAAACACGTAATTACAAGTGTGTGTGTGTATATGTTTGCATCATGAAATAGGAAAAAGGGTGAAAGATCGTATTACTTTTTTCCATTTCTCAGGCCTGGCTTTGTGTCCTTTTCACCATGTCATGAATCCTTGTGCACAGCCTTAGATAAAAGCAGCTTCCGAATGGCAGCCCTGCCATAAATGCCATTTTGTGAGGCTCACAAACACGCCGTTTATATACAGTTTTTGTTGCGAATGAGTCATAGGGCAAATTCAGTTATTTGATCCTTCTTGAGGCCATCCTGTTCTGATGTTTAGCAACTACTCTGCTAGTACCACAGCTGTAGCTGGTTTGGCACTTTTGGTACTAGTACTTCTGATACGGGTACTTTTGGTATTGGTACTTGACTGGATGTGATTGGAAAAGGGAAAGTACCAAAACTGCCGTATCAAATGTATGTATGATACTTGATGCGATGGGAAAGTGTCCAGGGGGGGCACAACTTAATAAGTTAAATACAAAGGTCTGTTTATTTGGGGATGGATGAAATTTAATGAAATAAAGAGGATGGACATGCCCCCCTCCCCCTCACCTCTTAATTCAAACAAAAAGGGAGAGCAGGTTGGCACCGATCAAGCAACACCAGCCTGCTGCTCATTTTCCGTCAGACATTTGGGAATTTTCTCACATTGTCTCAGATCAGTCTGGATCCTCTTCACAAAGCCTAAATATCCTGTTATAACATACACTTACAAGTTGCTGACTGAGTATCTGTCAGATATTAAAATAACCGTATATTCTAGCATACATTCAATGCTTACCCCTTAGTGTAAGTCTTTATCAGTTCATTTACTCAACCTTCAAAGAACCAAGCATGGAAAATAAGTGAGCTTTGTAGTCGGTACTAAATCTACACGCAGGATTTCTCTAAACACATACAGTAACAAACTAATTTTTGTTATATAGAATAAAATGCCTTGGTGTACCCTTTCAGTTTCTTGGAAGTGTACCCATCCAGTTTAATGCTGGATTAAATGCCTTTATTTGAAATAAAATGCCTTTATTGTCAAGGATAAGTACAAGGAGTAGGCACTGCAAGATTGTCACCTTTGCATGGCCTGTCTTGCTCTTCTATGAGACACACACAGAGAAATGCATGTGAGAATGAATCTTTTATTCAGAATGCAGGTCCGTTTTGCCTTTTATCCAGCTCCCACTTGGGGTTAAGGGTCCTTCTGAAGGGACCAACAGTAATATGACTATTCAGCAGCCTTAGTCACACACTACCCCATACTCTGCTTTAATAACAGCAATAAGTTTGTATGGAAAAAGCGTCTACAAGCTTAGCACACCTGAGTTTTTTTCCCATTTTCTGCTGTGTATCGATGCAGAAGAGCTGAAGCTCCTTTAGATGGGCTGCATCCTTCATCATATATACAGCCCTCATTTGATCAGTTCAGAGGTTTGCAGAATGATCTAGTCCATTTCCGGGCATTAATTGTATTTTCCTAAATATTCTGTGGTTGATTTGGCTCCTTTGTTTTGGATATTTGGTTTGTTTGTGTCGGGTACATTGCTAAATTACAGCTGTCTTTCATTCCTAGTTTCCAAGGAGTTTGGGGCTGTCGGAATTGCTCCTCCCTGTGTATTTTGTGTGCTCTCCCAGTTTAATGTTTTTTTTCCTCCAGGTTGATTCCAGATTCCTTCTACAGTCTCAAAACACGCGGCAAGGTTAACTGGCATCACTAAATGGCCTGTCGGGAGACAGTTTGCCCTAAAAGCGAGTTGTGCCTCATCCAGGATGTTTCCTGCCTTGTGGCGATTGTATCCTGAGATAGACTCCCTGCAACTTTATACTGGATAAGTGACTGGAAGATGGATCTTAAATTCTATTTGCTGTCAGATTTTACGGCATGTGGCTGCTGTATTTAACTCCTAAGGATCTTCATGAAATGTCTGCGTAAAAGACACAGGCTGTTAATAAGATGTTAACGCAACGATCGTGACAAATTTCGGCATTCACTATTCGAAGCAGCATTATTTAAAAGTGCAGACATGTCTGTCGTGGTGACCAGAAAGACAGGGAAATGCTGCAAAGTTATTAAAATTAAAACACAAAGGTCGCAAAAATGAAATATCTATGAAATTGCAGTTAATATTCAATGAAGCAAGTAATCCTAATGAAATGCTATACTGTACAAGTCAGAGACCAAAAATAACAATGAGGGAAAAAAACTGCAAGCAAAGCTTAGTGAAAATGCTGAAAGCAACCAGGGGTCAAAATATAAAACAGGAAAAAAACTGTATTTTAACACAACTGTAAAATGCGAGTAAGGGAGATGAGATAAAGACATTCATCATCATGGGGTCAAACGTGCTTCACCTGAAGAGCTACCAACAGTTGTACTGTATCAATGAATAAAAGTCAATATTGAAAAAGTTAAATGTACATAAAAGTCTAATTTTAGCTCTTTTCCATCAACAACCCCACCTCAAGCATTGTTAACACATTACCTAATTGAGTAATTATATTTTAATTAATTACTTTGGCACATTAATAGATAAAAATGCAAGTGCCGTGAAAATGAGCACTGTTTTGATGTCTCCCCACTGGAATCACCTCCTCTGTCACCCGTTACCCCCTCAAACATCTACAGACTGTCTGTTAGTCAAAGAACATAAACACCCTTTATTTTTCCACAAATGTGACAGCTTAGCTAACTGGCTGTCATTCTATTACAGGTGGTCACAATGAAAGCCTTCCTGAAAGATGCACACGCAATATCACATAAACACATGGAAAGAGTGGCTTGCTCACGTAAACACTTAAATGAAACTGCACCCAGCTGCACATGCACAAGCCTCAGTCTCCAGGGTCACTTCTTCTTAGTTGGGAATCGGCTGCTTAGCAACCAGAATGACATCAAAGGTGTTATAATAGAAAGGTGAAATAAGAAGGAAAAGAAACAGAGAGATGCTCTCATCTGGAAAATAAGCAGGCCAGTATTTCTCTCTGAAATAATGCCATTTAGTGCTAGGAAAAGCCTGGATATTCAAAAGAGAGGCTACATGCAGACAATTTCCACTATTTTTTCAGGATTAGGGTATTTATCTTTTAAAACTGTCGCTTCTTATAACAATGTGATAGACGTGTTAGCAGGAAAAAACATCAAATATAAGCAGTTGGTCTCAATACCTCTTCTTTTCCCTGGGAGTAGTATTGTTGACTTTGCTAAAACCTCTTTTCTTTCTTTTTTATGATGATATGTCTCAGAGTTTATAGCTTGTATTTTACTCACAGCAAGATTTCCTGTGTGTCAGGATCAACAGAGGTTTAGCTATGAAAACAATAAACCTATTTGATGATGATAGCAGCGATTACAGTGATTTTTCCAGATTTGTTGCACGGGACACAGCGGGTGGGATTGTAGGATCACATCTGAAAGACTTTGGCTTGGATTCTGATTGTGGAGCTTCTGTGTTCTTCTAGTTTTCACTTGTCTTTCCAGGTTCTTTGGCTTTCTTCCGTAATCCAAAAACATGATGTTTAGATAAATTGGTGACCAGATTTCTCACACTGTGAAACACTTGTGAACTGCCATCCATTCGGGTGCATATGCTGATCTACATACAGAATACAACCCCAATAATTTGCACAGAGTGATGTTCCAATAATGACAAGTGTGTGATATGCAATTTGTACCACAACACAACAGATCCAAACTCAAATACAAAAACAAAGCCATGAAACATGTTCTGTACATACTAATGTACTATACATACCTTCAAAATGCCTTATAATGCTTGGTATAAGAATTAAAGAAGATTTGTACTGCATTATGAAGGTATCAGTAGTGCATTATCGGTGAGTGGTTCATAAAACATTCATAACGCATAATAAACATGGCTATTGCGCGATATGCCTTTTTATAGATATGTATAGCCATGTTTGGGGCAGCGTGTGGCTCAGTGGGTTAAGATTCTGTTCCTGTGATCAGAAGGTCAACACTTTGAAGCCAGCCTTGGCAGAATAGTCACATCTGTGGGCCCCTGAGCAAGACCTTGGGTGCTAGTGCAGGAGGCTGTCCTTCACTGCCAAGCTGCTCTCACCTACATATGTGACTGTGAGTCGTGGAGAGCTAGATGGGGTAGGCAAAAAGAGGTATTTCCCATGGGGATCAATAAATAGTAATATGTTTATTATTATTATAATAATTATTATTATTGTGAATGATTTTATTATTGACAATAAAAATGACGATAATAACAATAAAAATAATATTTATAATACTTTATGAATGCATTATGGTGTGTTATTCATGGGATCATAGATTCTTATAGGCATGGCATACATAGAAAGTGTTAAGGAGATGTTCTAACTAGAATATTGCAGGCCAGAGTCAATTCATTATAAATGATGAATTTGAACCAAACTGTGGAAACTGTGAAATAACTGTGATTCTTGGGTGAAAAATCGCTGAAGAAATATATCCAGAACAAGCAAGTGTAACTACCAAACACAGTATAATAGGATATGGACAGCAAACCTGGTTCAAAGAAGAGATTGAATCTAGGGGATACTTCATCAAACTTGCCTTCTCTTTTTCCATCAACATCCTCCCTGATTGGCCCTAAATCTGTAGCATTTATTACATATTATGTGTGATGTCTCACTGTGCTAATCTCTAGGTCACGGTTACCTTAATAAGATAAGTGACTTGGTAGATTGTCGGTTCTGTGGAAGTTTTTTTTTTTTATTTCTGCAATTCTGGTGCTGACCTCTGATCGCTCTCCTAACCGGATATTTGAGAGTATCTATGTGCCTTGCAGACTAGACTGCAAGCCTCTCTTCCTAACCCCAACCCTGACAATCTGCAAACTATCTCCATCTTACACCTGGATATCCAAAACGTGCAGTAAGTGTGTGTCAAGTGATAAAAGGGCAGGCTGATTAAGATTCTGCGTGACTCCCTGAGATAGAAATAACTTACACGTGACTGTGACATTTTGTGAGTTTAATCTTCTTTTCTCACACAGTTCTCACGGCCTCCTGGGGAGTTTGGATATTATTCACACTTGACAGGCCAGGGAATTATTAACTGCTGGCTAAAACTATTATGTGTATAATGCACAACCCAGAATGGGATATATTTAGATTGCCTCAAAGGACCTTCACAAATGTAGTGCCTGGTTTGGCCTATAGCTTATGGCATATGCGAATAAGACCACCTGGTGTTTTTAGTGTATTCGACTGGCATCATGAAAATGAAAATGAAAGTCTGCACAACCTAGAGGAAAAAAAGCCCAGAGTTGTAGACAGGAGGAGTCGCATCCAGACAGGAAACAGTGACACCAAGGCTCCATGAGTCACTCCCCAATGAACGGGGTGACCCCGCAGGGCCTGGAAACTGGGGTGCGGCGGCAAGAGGCACGAAATCCACAGAGTGCCCCAGGGACGTGGGTAATCGTTCTCGCACAGACCCTGTAATTCACAGCAATTTGGGCATTGATGTCCCAGTTAGAAGCCCTACAAAATCGTAAAATGACTGACTGGCAAAAGTGGACAAGTCTTAGGGTGATGACAAGGGATGTGCAACATATACTCGTGGGTATAAAGTTTAAAGCTAGGATGATGTCATGCGAATTATAGTGTGTACTTAAGTTTTAATCTCTTGTTATTTTTCTTTGGAAATAACAAGAACCGTGACCTTGTTGCTCTAGCCCCATGTATCCAATCACTAGCTGTATATGTCTTGGACATGTACAGCATTTCAGAAGTCGAAGGAATCTGTGCAGCATTGCATTAACAGGACAGTGCTTAGCCTGCAGGTGTGTTGTGTTAAGTCATTTGTGTGTAGGCCAGGCAACAATATGACCATGCATGATCAGCATAAATTGTGAACAGATATAGGAGTGAATAACAATGCTCCATATAAGTGGTATAAAGCCCATCACTCAGTGTCTTGATTCATCCCACATGTTAATAGACTTTATTTTGTTAAATACATATCAACAATACAGGGCATCAGACTATAGAGATGGATTATATTCATATATGTAGGAATGCTCATTTCTTGAACGAGATACACATCCATCCTTCCATCCGTTCATCCATCTATCCAATTTATGTACCCGCTTGTCCTGTGTAGGGTTGCGGAGGTGTAGATCTTAGAAGCCATGGATATTAGGCAGGGAATAACCCAAGATGGGGCGCCAACCTGTCACAGCAATGCAACACATAAAACGGTAATAATTAATGTGAGGGTTGGCGAGGTTTGTTCTAGAATGAGGAATATTTCATTAGACTGCTTCTTTCCATTAGACTGTTTCTTTTGCCTCCTGACAACTGTATCTGCAGTGTTGCATTATTGTGTCTATACTATTAGATTTTATTTATGACGGAAGTCAATCATGCCACTGTGTCACAGTTTAAAGAACTTTACTCTTCTCAGTGACTCTATCACACTTGTTGTAAAGCATTACAATGGCCTTCATGTCTGGGTAAGATGCCTGGTTTGTACTCAGCAAATTCTATAGCCAGGAATTCAATGTGTATGTGTATGTGTGGCGGGGATACTGATTACTATATGATTACTATACAATAGACCAGAGTACGTTAAAGCAACCATGTCTCTGCATCACCCCATTCTTTTAAATCGGCTTCTGAAATGTGCTGGTTGGCAAACTCCCTGATTGGCCAATTTGGTTTTTGACATCAAAGTAAAAATATCACTGTGTGAGCTTCAAGGATGATTTTTAGCTGGGGGGCCATGCCTGCTCTCTGAATATTAACAAATATTGGCTCTACCTTTACCCGTTCCTGCTTGCTAACTGCAGGGGTGTTCGGTTATATCCTGTGAATGACGAAGCCCAGGGCTTTTTCTCATAGTGCCAGAAACCTGGTGACCTTGAAAGGAGACAAGGTCAGACACATTATCTGCATGCATTTCTCACTCACCCACAGCGGGGACAGCCTATTCCAAGCTTCTTAGCCTGGAGGATACCTTGTTTTTTCCCCACTGAGATCTTAATTAATTACCCTTGATTAGGTGTCGGCTGAATGAATTTGCAGAATTTAACCTGCACCAAATATATTAGATGAGCAATTTTTCAGCATTTTCCAAAGTTTATGTTAGTTGAGAAATACTTGCCATCATCCAACAAAGGAATCTAATAAAATATTTTCTTATATTTAATTCATAATTAAATGTAATGTGTATTCACATGATCTCCATTCCATGCCTTTTGTCACCAATTCTATTCATAATTTTTATGGACAAGATGATATGATCTTGTTAACTTCATAGAGTTCTAGTATGCAGTGCTGCGGTTTGCAGCCAAGTCTGAAGTGGTTTGGATGAGGATCAACACCTGCAAGTCTGAGGTCATGGTTCTTGACTGGACAAAGGCTGGATTGCCCTCACCAGGTCAAGGATGAGCTACTGCCTCAAGCAGAGGAGTTAAAGTATCTCAGGAGTTTAAGTGAGGAAAGAATGGAAGTTATACAGACATTTTACCGATCTGTTGTGGTGAAGAGAGAACTGAGCCAAAAAGTGATCCTATGGATTTACCGGTTGATCAACATTCCAAGCCTCACCTATGGTAGTGACCACAGAGGAGCTGGAGGAGGTGGCTGGTGAGAAGGAGGTCTGGGAATCTTTGCTCAGATTGCTGCCACTGTGAACCCAAACCTCTATTAGCAGTGGAAAATAGATGGATGAATGATTGGTTTAATGAAAATGGGGAGTGGGGAGCAGAAATGTGACAGATGTATTTACTGAATGAGGGCACAGTTCACCTCTGGCTTCAGAGGTACCAGTACATACCAGATGCATTTACTTAGTTGCAGCAAATGGCACCTTTTACATATCTAAAAATGACAATGGGCAAGTATGAAGTGGCTTTACGTAACGAGTTGACGATCCAGTTGAAGCAAGTATCCAGTATGAATAATGTGTTCTTTCCAAAGCTGATTGTAGTCCAATCATTACTGACGGATATTCATGTCTGTATCCAGTCACCCATGTGTGTGAGAAGCAGTGCTGGACCGGGTATCTGACATACTGGGCATTTTCCTGGTGGGCTGTAGGAGCTCTAGCCCGGCAAAATTTGTTGTGGGGGATCCACACTGTCCTCCCTAGTTCCTCAGACTCCTCAAATAAATACATTTCAGAATGGTGCTGAATTAGAGTTTGCTTGCTTGTTCATCTTTAGAGGCCTACATTATATAAATTGACATGGTGATATCATAAAAGCGTATGAGTTCCTGCAATGCATAGGCTAATAATGCATAGGCTAACATTGAGGAGGGGCTTATTGTGGGAAGGGGTCTTGCAGATGCACCAGAGAGCTTAACCTGAATGTGGTGAACCCTCAGCAGCACACAGTGCGGGCTGTCATAGCAAAGGAGTCGTCATAGCGCTTGCTAGCACAACTTAAGTGGGGCACATATCCTCATCCGTCCAACACCAGCATTACACGGAATTACACAAAGCGCAGCAATGTCTTCACATCCCTCTGCCTTGAAAGAGAGAGACTGCTTTGTGTTTTCAAATAGAATCAGCTTAAAATCAGCATTTATTTATACCCTGCATCAAAAACCCAGATGTCATCTATTCACAGAGGCTTATGTACTTAGATTTAAAACAAGCAGCATCTACACTTTCAGTGTAGAGCCAATACACCAGAGGTGGACAGTCTTATCCAGAAAGGGCCATTGTACAGTATATGCAGGTTTTCACTTCAACTCCCTAATGAAGTCACTAATTAGAAGACTGATTGGCTGAAGAGTCCTCACACCTGGGTTTGAACAGCTGACCTAAAGGTTATCCCAAAAGTTTATACACACTGGCCCTTTGTGGATAAGATTGCCCACCCCTGCAATACACTCGGGTTCCATACAAATATCTCAAAAACTTCATTTTATTCTCCTTTTTTATCGTTGTCATGTGGTTAGGATCACGGCATTTGGACCAGTATCCTTCTGATTATGGTATTATGGGAGCAGCATTGTATCCCACTGAGCCACATCATCCCTTGCAGCTTCTTAAGCATGCAAGTCCTTTCTTAAGACTTTACTGTTCAAAGCTACAGAGGCTGTAATCCCAGCGACCATTTCAGCGTCACTGTAACTGTCATATGCTTAACTTCATACTGGCATCCAGGAGTCTGAAGGAGCACTGATTATCTCTGGCAGTTATAAGCAACATATACTGTAAGTACAATATATTCATATACTCAATGACAAAAAAGTTAAGCACCCAGAAGTAATGGTCTGATTTGGATGTAATTTGGTACACATGCAGACCAGCAATGGGTATGTAAATCATTTGATTTGCAGAGAGCTGGCACGTCTAGTCACCAGACACAGAGGATGCCTCTTAGACCCATTACATAGCATTACCAGCACCTGATGGAGTTTGATAGGGGTCACATTGTGGGTTTTCATGAGGCCAGGTGCTCATATCGTGCAATTGCTCAGCATGTGGGGCATGCAGATGTCACAGTCGTGTTGGAACCAAAGGGCACATGAGGGCACCCACACAGTTTCTGGTCAACCAAATCAATACGAGGATTGTGTCATCTTGTACCTGTGTCTGGATGGCAGGCACAGATGTCATGGGGTTCTGTAATGCTTGGCACTCAATACAGCGCTACGTCAGTGACATCCTGCATCCGCATGTCTTTCCCCTCCTGAGACAGCACCATGATACCGTCTTTCAACCAAACAACAGCCGTCCACACATGGCACGTGTGTTTATGGACTGCCTGCATCATGTAGAGGTCCTCCTAAGGCCAGCCAGGTCCCCCGATCTTTCCCCAATCAAGCATGTGTGGCATCGGCTCGGACATCAACAAAGGCCCAGTGCCAATCTGCAGGATCTCGAGCGCCAGTTACAACAGCTGTTGGCACCGTATTACCATATGTACCCAGGCCACACCTTGCTGACATGGGACCAGCAGTGTACTCATACTGCCAACTCTGTTGTCCATTTGATCTGATATTATTATCAGATCTCTGTTGTCCATCTGGGTGCTTCACTTTTTTTGTCGCTGAGTGTATTCACTTGCCGTATGCCTTAAACAAGAGTGTTTCTTTTCACGAGGACAGTGTAAGGATGTTGTCTGCGACATCCATTTTTTCAAGTTTGTTCTTTTTTTAACACATAAGGAATAAATTAATATTAATAAAACTACTTCACTTCAGATCCCAGGTCATAAGGGACACGTATTATGCAATCCTGATATTTTCTGGTTAATCTTTCATTAGCTGTAATCATAACTCAGATACACTAGGGAGAATTTCAGAGATGCCTGTGTTGGTAAAGAAGAAATGAAGTAGTTTGCAGATAAATGTGGTATCTGACCAAACATTGCTGAGGTTAATGCTGAATTCAGATGGAGATGCTTTGAGTGTGACCAAATAACCTTCCAGTGTGAATTATAAAATATATGGATGTTAAAATTATAACCATCATGTCTAGAGTGTACAGTCCAGTGATTAATACTGTTTTTTTATTATTTGTAGTAGTTTCTTAAAAGCATTACACAATAGTAGAGAACAATAACTGAGTCCTCATTCTCTTTCATGCATAACTGTTTACTTCTTGGATTCTGAAGCTAAAAGGCTTGGTTAGAAGTCCAAAGCCTTGACCAAGCCTACGGTTTGCCTGCAGCGTTACATGGCGCCTGGGGGGGGGCTTCATTAACAAGCCTCCCTCTTCCTGGCAGGATCACCACCACGGCCGCCTGCATGATGGACCTCCGCAGATACCCCCTGGATGAGCAGAACTGCACCCTTGAAATCGAGAGCTGTGAGTGCTGCCAGTCACTGCCGTTCGCACCGTGTCTCTCTGCGCTTCACAGGGCATCACCTCTGCTTGCTGCTTTCTTTGTCCCTCCGAGTTGGACTTCTAAACACTTTTCAGTGTCCCTGCATAAGGGCCGGTTCACCCACTGGTCAGACATGCTCACACCCTGCGGGCTGATGGACTCTTAAATGTCAGCATCTTGGTTATCTCAGCCTATTCGGCTGGCTGCTGAGCCATTTTGGTGCTTTATTTAATGTGGGAAAAAAAGTATAGATGCTCCCAGGGTTACAATGGTCCATGTTACAATATTTTGCCTTTATGCTGGGTATGATTATTTAGTAAGTTGCATGAGATAAACACTTTATTATAAAATAGGCTTTGTGTTAATGATTCTGCCCAACTGTAGGGTAATGTGAGTGTTCTCAGTATGTTTAAGGTAGGCTAAGCTATGATGTTTGTTGAGTTAGGTGTGCTGTAGTAAAATGCATTTTCACCTTACAAAATGTTCACGTTGCAACAGGTTTATCAGATCATAACCCTATCATTACCCGGGAATGGTATGTATGTCCAAATGACTGTACTAAAAAATGGCAAAGTGGTTGCTGGTTATTTATCAAGTCTTCCAGAAGCGTTTCTATTTTGTTGTGCGAAACAATTTTGATAACGCCAAGAAAGGAGATAGGAGATGTTCTCCAAGAGCATTTCTGTAATGCACTAAAAACTGAACTGTTTTATATTATAGGAATGTAAAGGGTATTGTTCTGTTCACTATATAGTCCCAGGTAAAAATTCACTGATTATCACCCATCCCTCTTATACCACTGATCTACTACAGAGTTCTTCACTGCAGCTTTTTAAACACCTATTAATGCGAGGAAAAAAATGTTTGAACTCCTCCTAAATTGGGCTGGGTTTATCCCTTAGGGAATGAATAAAGCAAAAAAACGAACTTATATGAACCAGTCTTTGACTGACAGCACTTGATAATCCAATCTGCTTGAGGCTTCAAAGCATAATTTCTCCCATCTCTGTAGTCACTGCTGCATGGCATTGCTGTCATAGTATTGGAATTTGGGCAACCGCATCTGACCCCCTCCACTCCGGTCTGCTCGCCCTACACAGATATTAAATGTCTGTTTTTATAAATGAACTAAATAAAAACACTTTGAAATTAATGCTAGCATATCATGCTGCCTAACCACTATGAGGAGCTAAAAACAGTTACCGGCAGAAATGTAAAACATTAGGGGCCATATTTTCCACCTGCGCAAAGTGCGACGCAAAGTGGTTTTGATAATTTTATACCAGCGCATTTCTCATTTTCACAGCATGTGCGCACGTTGTCAAAATAGCAAATGTTTTTTTTACACGCTCTCCTCTCGTTGGTGTTTTATAAATGAGGTGTGGCCGGGCGCATTGTCGCACATTGTTATTTTAAGGCAGCGCAAACCACATCTAGGGCTCTATTTTGACGGCCTGACTCTAACCATAAAGTGCAAAGCACAACTAACATTTATGAGTGTGTCCAAATCCACCCCGAAAATCAAAGTGAAAGAATAATGCAGCAGGCTGGTCCATTTTGCTGAAATTTCATTGCAGCAACTCGTAATTATACTCAGTAGATTGTATGGTCCCCATGTGCTGTTATGCATGACTGACCATGTCAGGGCTAATGCTCCTAATGAGACGACGGATGGTGTCCTGGGGCATCTCCTCTCAGATATGGACCAGGGCATCACTGAGCTCCTGGACAGTCTGAGGTACAACCTGGCGGCGTCGGATGGACTGAAACATAATGTCCCAGAGGTGTTCTATTGGATTTAGGTCAGGCGAGAGTGGGGGCCAGTCAGTTATATCAATTCCTTCATCCTCCTGCATACTTTCAACACATGAGGAACCCAGGACCCACTGCACCAGTGTAGGGTCTAACAATATATGCAAGGATTTCATCCTGATACCTAATGACAGTCAAGGTGCTGTTGTCTAGCCCGTAGAGGTCTGTGCGTCCCTCCATCACTGACCCACCACCAAACTGTTACAGGCTGCATAACATTCTCCACGGCTTCTCAAGACCCTTTTATGTTTGTCACATGTGCTCAGAGGGAACCTGCTCTCATCTGTGAAAAGCACAGGGTGCCAGTGGCAGACCTGTAATTCTATGGCAAATGCCAATCGAGCTCAATGGTGCCGGGAAGTGAGCACCGGGCCGACTAGAGGACACTGGGCCCTGTCCAGCTCTCCTAGAGTAACTTCCTGTCTCCTAGAATCTCCTTCATGCCCTTGAGACTGTGCTGGGAGACACAGCAAACCTTCTGGTAATGGCACATATTGATGCATCATCCTGTAGGAGGTGGACTACCTGTGTAACCTCTGTAGGGTCCAGGTATCACCTCATGCTACCAGTAATGACACTGACTGTAGCCAAATGCAAAACTTGTGAAAAAACAGCCAGAAAAGATGAGGAGGGAAAAATATCAGTGGCCTCCACCTGTTAAACCATTCCTGTTTTGGGGGTTCTGTCATTGTCGCACCTCTAGTGCACCTGTTGTTAATTTCATTAACACCAAAGCCGCTAAAACAAATTAACAACCCCCCTTTGCTACTTAGCTGACCAGATCAATATCTCAGAAGTTTAATTGACTTGATGCTATGCTCTGAGATATATATATACACAGACGCTTCTCTACTTATGATTAAGATACATTCTGAACGGCTATTTGTTACTTGAAATGTTCAGAAGTCATTATTCAACATTATTTTAAGGGTATATGCAAGTACAAAGAACTGGGATGCTGGGAGTACGCACGCTACGCTGCTGCGCGGCAGCGGCCAGAAGTCATACTACCCTGAATTGGAGTACAGAAAAAAAAAATGATGATGTGGACAGGAAACAGGAGCCCAATGAACACAATTTGGACTTAGTCTTCTCCGTTCGTATGTCTGAAAGCGTCTGTATTTTTATTATTTTTTTGGTATTTCATTTACCAATACTGGGTGGTATCACTGCAGCAAAATTAGATACCACCCAAGCCTACCCCGGCTTGTGAATTTTATGCAGTTCACATTGCTCTTACTCCTTCTCCCTTGTGTTTTTCATAATATACTGCGTTAAACAGTATTTTGGCAGTATTTTCAAACAATATGCTGGTTTGTTGTTAATATGTAGGCCTATGTGTGTCTATGAATTATTATTCATATGTGATATTTTATGCTGATTTAAGATGTTCTACAGCCTAACTACAGAATGCTGAAGAGTTCCGTTTTAAATATACAACAAAATAATTTGCTTGCATGTGCTAGACCAACACCGCCGCACTTAACAAATCTGACTAGGCCTATCATATCTGTCAATAAATTTTATGGCCTGACTGAAGACTAAAGTCGCCCATCCCTATTTTAAAGCAAACTCTGCCTTTCATCAGACTTAAACCAAACTTACATTTTTGTAATACCCTGATAATATCAGGCTTCAGTTTGGAAGCGTATTGTTCCCTTTGGAAGCTTATCATGAGATGCCTCACCACATGCATCCATCTATGGTGCGTTTCTATTGCTCCCAAGTAAACTTTCCTTGGGTGAATTATTGAATTATATTGGCCCATGTAGTGTGTTATACTAGTACTTTTCAATTATTGATGGATGCTTTTATCTCATGACTCACAGTGCACCCTGACAATTTTAAATTCCCTTTATACAGACTTTTTTCATTTAGATAAATAGGGCTATAAACCTTGCTGAAGGGTAAGGGGTAAACCAGCCATCTTTTGGTCACATGGTACCTTGTACTTTCTTACTCCAACTCCTCCACTATACCATACATACAGGGAATAATTTCCTTTTATTTTTTATTTAGCCTTTTAGAAAATTGGTGGCTGCTGTATTCAGTTATACATATATGCATTTATAAGACTATTCAGATCTTTATTCTCACTTACTATGGTCTAGTGGCAAAAATAATGCATACTGTATGGACTCCGATAGGACTTCATACGCTGTATCAGCTCTAGAGCTGTAGTACATAAACAGTGTCATTTGCAGATCAAAGGACCAATGGGTTATTGCTTAAAAATAAATAAATAATGAAATTATGACTTTAACTAAACCAAACCTCCATTATCAATACAGCTACAAAAGTGCAGGACAGCAGGTACACTAAAAACAAAAACGGTAAAATTACATATATAAGCTATGTGAAACATTGGCCACAATTCAGAGCTCACTGACAGGCATAGTTGGATAGTTACAGTATATGCGACATCTGCAACTCGGTATTTACAAAAACCAAGTGTAAGCAGTCAGTTCACCAAACCATGAATGAAGTGTCTGTAAAATAGTTAGGCTCTAAATGTATTGAAGACACCAATTGGGTTTGTCATGCCATACCCAAAAGCTTCCTGCTTAGCTCTGTTTTTATCCAATCAATGTTCTCTAATATGTAAGTTAATACATGAATTCCAATCGGCAGATGTATGTGAGCAGATAATATAACTTGGTAAAATTTAACAATTTCTATTAAAATAATCAGAAACACTTTACTTGAGGGGACACAAATGATATAGTATGCTATTACTTATGTATTAATTCAGACTAAGTCTTAGTTGCATACTGATCTCACGTTCAACATTAATGAATCGAGATGCATGTTTTATCTCAAGTAGTGATTATATTTGTTCATGATTAATACTACAGTAGTACTTGAGTTATTACTAAGTATTTGTGCCTTGTCAAGCAAAGTGTTACCAGATAATCTTACACAAATGGTAAATGGACTGCGTGAAAAAGAATTTCCCCAACAAAGGAATTTCCCCACGGGGAATCAATAAAAGTTGTGATTTATATAGCGCTTTTCTATTCCAACGAGCACTCAAAGCACTTTACAATACATGCCTCACATTCACCCACCGGTGGCGGAGGCCGCCATGCAAGGTGCCAACCTGCCCACCGGGAGCAATTAGGAGTTCAGTGTCTTGCTCAAGGACACTTTGACGGGGTCAGGAGGAATCAGGGCTCGAACCTGCAACCCTCTGGTTGCTGAGCAATAGCACTATCTCCTGCACCACCATCTTCCCCAAAGCAATTGGGAAAGCTCTTCCATAATTTTTCTTGTGCCTAGAATAGTTTGTTTGAAGAATGCATAAGGACACCTTTGACACACAGCGCTTGCTGTTATGGAAAGCCTTATCTTGAGAATTTTTTTTGAGATTATTGCATTAAATTATCATGTTATGTGGATGGCGTGGAGCTTAGCGCTACTACCACACAGCAAGAAGGTCCTGGGTTCAGTCCCCAGGTCAGGCAGAAGACCTTTCTGTGTGGAGCTGACATGCGCTCTCTGTGTTTATGTGGGTTTCTTGAGGGGGCTCCGGTTTTCTCCCACAGTCTAAAAGTGTGCAGGATAGGTTAATTGGTGACTTTAAGTTGTGTGTGCCTTGCGGTGTGTTTCGTATGGCTAGATAATCATATAACAGACAAGAAATAAGAGGCCATTTTATAGGGGCAGATACATATGTCTGTGCAAACACTGATCCCTTACAAACACTGATCCCACATTTCATGATGGTAATTCCCCCATACACACTGGCTGCTGACAGGGACGTCATGAACACCAAGATAAAATCAGCTGCTGTCCATGAGATCATCCACGAGAGCATGAGCAAACTCAGCGCAGAACATGATGAACAACCTCAAAAAGCTGAACTTGGAAACTGGCCTAATATGCTACTACACATTGTTCAAAATATGCGTGATAGATTTGCAAGAGGGATCGAATTCTACTCTGAAGGGCAAGTGTGCAGTTACTCCATGTTGCTATCTGCACCATACAGATGTTCATCTACTTACGAATTTTCATCTTACAAACTTTCATACATATGAACAAAGAGGACTGTAAGTTCAAATTGTGTTCATTGGACTCCTGTTCCCTGTCCACAACATCAATTTTTTTCCTCCACACTAATTCCACCTAGTATGACTTCTGACCGCTACTCCCGCTGTGCAGCAGTATAGTGTGCATACTCCCAGCATCCTAGTTCTTTGTACTTGCGTATACCCTTAAAATGATGTTGAATAATGACTTACAAACGTTTCAAGTTATGAACGGCTGTTCCGAACATAACTCATTCGTAAGTAGAGAAGCATGGAGCATATGTATTACTACTGTATAATATATTGCTATGTATCTCCACCACCAAAGATAGTCTAATATTGGCTTTGAAGATGGTATTTAGGTATTTCAGTTACTCTTTATTTTTTAAAAATTCAAAAATCGAGGCATTTCAGGAATGTGTGGCCAGAAAGGAGGCGTGAGAGACGAGGGTGCAGAGAAATACCTCAGAGGGAGTGAAGTTTATTTAGGGAATACGGGTAAATTTACGTTGTGTGACTCATCACCCCCCCCCCCCCAACAGGTGGGCAGGGTGGTGTGGAAAGGTGGCCAGGAGGCAGTAGCCCCCTCGGGGCGGTTGTCCTCCAGGTTGTCTAGCTTCACTGGCAGACAGAGCCTAAGCTCACTGCATTGCCACTTGTCTCCTCCCTCTCCCCTGATTTGAGCAATTAGCAGCTGCCAGCCGCGTCCTGTCGACACTTTTTGTGGTCAACCAAGCATGGTGCTGATCGCCCCCTGCTGGTAACCAGTTGATTCCCTCCCCTCCCCGGGTAGACTGTCACATTATAAATCATGAAGCTGTTCCGAATGCAAAGCTGTGTTTGATATACACAAGATAATATGTCACACACACTGGGTCCAGCACCTTCCTGGGATTTTCACACACAAAAGTATGTAGAGTTTACAGAGAGTGGTGTAATTAAGAAAAAACCTGGTTGAAAAACCTTGTTTATGCTTACCCTATAGGTAGATAGATGGTGTAGTGTTAATAGTATGTATAAAATTTCATGTGCACAAATACATGTGTTCAGAATCATCAGTGATTTACATGCTGCGCCCTGATTTATGTGATTTGTGACTCACAGCATGCCTGCCGTGCAATGCTGATTAACACACTCTCAGGTTGCTCTCTACCTCCACACGTGAGAAGCCTTTTGTTTTCTTGTTAGCAGAAATGAGACAAGGACCAAGGCGCGTCTACGGCTATCATGTTAATGCCTGTGGGCTTTAGCCCTGTGATTGTAGTTCCTGTTCTTGCATTTGTGACGGCAATGCCTTCAGTGCAGGCTGCATATCTAATTGGATATCAGTGCATGGACTAGTAAAGATGGTGGTCGTCACCAGGCTCAGTCGTAATATACACGGGAATGTTCCAGGGAGATAATTTGGGTTTAGGTGTTTTTTATAAAAGCACCATATGACCGCATTGCATTTTGGGTAACAAATTGGAATGGCTCACCATGTTCAGCCTTGAGTTTCTGAATGAATAATTAATGCATGAAAATAATACAAGACAGTTACAATATATTCTTATATGTACCTATGTATACATTATTAATATTTACTTTTAGTTATGTTTATTTTTTATGACACATTCTGCACATGACCTCCACAATAAACCTCCTTCTTAATTGTATACAGTTAGCTTCAGGTTCCAGTGGTGGTAGAGTACCTGAAAAGTTACCTTAATAGGAAAAAAGATACCTTAATAGAAAAATTACTAGTCACTCATAAAAATACACTCAAGGAAAAGAATCTGACATTAACAGTACTTAATTATCAAAAGCATTTTGCTAGTATTAAATGTGAGCTTAAGTAAAGTTAAGTTAAAGGTACAACAGCCTTCTGTATCAGATTCCAAAGGACTAGATGTTGTCAAAACGACAACAATATATTCCCCAGTCAGGGACGGATTATGGGTTGTGTGGGCCCCTGGGCAAAACGTTCGCGAGACCCCCCCCTCCCCCCCACGACCAGCACCACCACCACCACCACAATCACCACAATTCAAGGGCTCTTGGCAGCCAAACGCCCTCCCTCCATGTTTCCATCAGAGGCCCTATAGGGTCAGGGGCCCTTGTAGGCAGAGGATC